>CAJVGD010000035.1:0-14222 GCA_910890315.1 Serendipita indica DSM 11827
GCCGTAAGCCACTGAACGAAATATCAGAGTCTTCAAATATTGTTGTCAATCGAACAGACCACAATTGAGCCGCATAATCTAAAGACTAGTGCAAACTAAAAAAAGTTAGCTAATGTCGCCAGATACCACTGATTTACTCACACCAAAGTATGCCATCCCATCATGATAGAGTCGTGTGAGAATAGGTAATGCAGCTGAACCTCCTTCGAGAGAACGAAGGTTTTTTGCTTGAGAGGCATGGACGATTGTAGCAACCAGGATTATTATCTCGCACGGCACCTAACATTTGTTAGTAGAAGGTAAATGAACAAAACTTGTGCAAACAAAGGATAGGCAGGAGCCAGCGATGATCTTGGAAAGGTCGGGCGGTGATCCTACAAGAGTACACTTCCCATTGAACGAGCCAGTGAGTGCTATGAGATGATCAGGGCATGAGAGCAATGATAATAGAGTGCGTACGAGTGATGATGGAGAGCGCTCTTGTCCCCAAGCCAATCTGTATCGCGGCACTGACAAAGTAAATGGCGGTTATAAGTGCGAAAATTGGTAGCCTGTGCCGATACAGAGTGCATACTCTGAGGCAAAATATCGCTGGGTTTCAGTTAGAAAAGGCAAGGCGCAACCCGAAGAATATACCAGTTGTCGACAGAGATAGCGTGTATTCTAGGCCAATCCCAGCTACTCTTGCAAGTTTGCATCTGATGTACGATGAGACAATCACTGTTGAGTATAGCGCACGCACATCTGTCAAATTTCAGCAGAGCGCCTCACACATTACACAATTCTCATACGTTAGTCGAGAGGTCAGGTGCAAATAGTTCGATGAGTGCCATAGGTAAGCCGATTACTGGCGTATATCGTGTCTGACGCTTCAAATAAGAATCCGGATCTATATACTGGAGCACGCACATAGTAGAAGACGGATTTGCCTAGCCAGCCTCCACTAGAAGCCCATATAAAGCGGATCTGCCACGGAAATTATCAGCCTTGCCAATCGGGTCGCACTTTTGCGGACCTCTGATTGTAGAGTTAATGCATAGTCATAGAAGAACGCGGTGGTTCCAGCAACTGCAATACATCGTAGAACATGATCATACAAGACCAAAGTCTGCGATTCCATGCGCTCGAGTCGTGGTGCTGGATTGGAACAGCTGGCGGGCACGGACTGGACACCGTTAAATACTTTATATATCTTTGCTGCGATTTTAAATTTGAGCCCTTAATGGCCAGCAACAATTAAACGATAGCCTTCGCGCTATTCAGTTGTCCAGTGCCACAGCTTGATGCGACTCGATCGGAGGCGGCCATCGAGCAGCCAAATGAGAGAATGGATAATGTAAATTTCGCAGTTAAACTCTGCAACCATTCCCAATAGCTTTGGCGGGGAACAGCCTGACAACTTATGACTTCGCTTGGGGGTCTAACACATTTCGGAAGTCGGACAGAGGCGGTTACCATCGTCAAAGGTCTACGGCTGTGGGTTGTCTCAGCAGATGGGTGTTTCAAGCACTACATTGTAAATTCGGCCGATCGGTGATATTACTCCTTGTCACATGGGTTGTCATTATGGTTATACACTAAGAATCAGGATGATCTTGGCATTACCTTGGATTCACTATGCAACCTGGACGACCGCCTCGCCGACCTCGTTGCGGAATGCTTATTTACAGCGGCAATGGCCGCGACTCACATGAACCACTGGTCATCCGAACCTCCACTGGTGACTGCTTCGTTCCAGTGCTCGAGAGACCTCGCTCATGGATCGCCACTAGTACTTGCCAAAGCTGTCCATCGTGTAAGCTGGATGACTATGCGTGGATTCCGCCCACCAATCGACTCTCTTCATGCCGTACTCGTCCACCTGCGGGATGTACGTGCTAGGTTAGCCACCTCCGAGACTGTTCACCTGGACGTCTCCACATTTTTCGCGGCGGCGGCACGTCGAATATTCGCCTGCTCGATGTCGAGGCACCAATTGACTTTGTTGACTGTTCGTTGACACTATTTAATACGCACGAATGCACCGTCGTGGAAATGGATCTTTCCTAGATCGTGATGTGGGTCACCGGCGTTTTCATAAGTCAGGAACGATGGCAACGCACGATCCAATTGTTGAAGGTTTACCCTTTGACTCTTAGCGCTCACTAAATAGGCTTAGCCGATAGTAATAGCTCACGTCATAACTCAATGTATTTAGGGACGCGGGACGATGCGGCCGGACCTTACTGGTCTTGCCTCTCACCTCACGCGTCCTAGGTTTGCCACACTATAAACTGGTCTTGCCTCTCACCTCACGCGTCCTAGTATCAACACCAATGACAGGACTCCCAGCGGAAGGAACAGCAGTTCAATGGGTTTGGCGTAGTCGTACGAGAGATAAACGGCAGGTATGATGAGGAGTTGCCTTGAGTATAGCTGATTTGTCACTGTGGTCTCTGATAAACAACGAAGGCGGGACTGGTGTACCAACACGTCGAGCGACTGTGGTCTATGTAGGTCAAGGTATGCGTTGTGCGGGCCTTTCCGTCGCGTTCGTCGTTTATACTGAGCTCGTTAAGCAGTCTGACCACTTCTCCTCTCGGCATGTCCGTCGCGCCTCCTTCCGACTTCTCGTCTCTCCTCTCCGTTCTAGCCATCTTGGTCGTCAGTGGATACCTGTTACCCGTTTATGTGGCGTTGCATCAATTCGGCGTCCATAGAGAGTTCCTCGGCGTGCTCGAGAGTTCGATTGAACCGAGTGATCAACTTGCTGACACTCCGGTACTGTGCATTCAGCGAATTCTGTACCTTCTTTGCTAGCTCGGGTGGTAACAACTTATATTACTTTTCCCATCTCCCCATCGGGCAATGATCAAAAATCCTATCTACAATAAAAGCCCGAATTTTGAACACCTGCTACCCAGCCCTAGGCACGTCTCTACTAGCTCGACGATCCCATGCGTTGCGACGTGAGGTTCTGGATACTTAATATAACCAGCATATACATATTTCGGATGCTCGGATATCCATTCATCATGCTGCAACATGACGGTCTTTAGAGCCTGCCCATTCTCGACCTTCGTCATCGTCATCGTCCTCGCTTTCGTCGCCCAATCTTCCCCTTGAGAGGCCATCAAACCGCGCTGAAGTCTCGAGCAGGCACTTGCCGGAGGCTTAAATTGAACGTCGAGATGCCCTCGACCCTTCGGTTTACGGTCGCATTAGAAGGCTTGTCGGAGTTGGCAAGCCTCCCTTTGACAAATTCAGCGTCCCTCTCAACGGTAAGATTCTTAAACCCAAAAATATACTCTCTGAGAGCGCGTAGTGAATGATATCGCCCAAATACCTCCAGCTTTGGCTGCGGGTACCTCGACTCCCGCTAATTGAACGTCATGGACCTGTATCGCGCTGGACACTTCTTGCCACTGTCGTCGAGTTGTGCCAGAATGTAACTGGCAGCAATGACAGATGAATCGATCATCACAATGGCCTCACGCTCACTAAGCTGTGGTATTCGATCGGATTCAGGCCCAGAGGACTCGACGTCAATTGGTTCAGCCTGTCCATCGCGGCTTCTTCATCGACTCCCCACTCCCTCTTCATGTCCTTCGAGAGCAAACGATTGAGTGGTCGAGTGATCCTTGAGTATCACGTATCGATATCTTGACGAATGCGCAAACGACTGGGGAATACTCACGGCTCAGTCTGGTTCCCCGGGTCCAGCCACTTCAGCACCTTCAGCACCTTCTTGTCTTCTAGTACACCTCCCTCGTAGCTGCGGACATGTCCGACGATACTGATCTTCTCCACTCCTAGCTGCAGTTTTAACGCCGAGACCGTCAATCCAGCGTGTCAAAGACGAAGAAGGATTCGATTTACATCGCAAATATCAACCCAGACAAACTTCTTCAGCTCTGGATATCCGGGGATTGCGTCGTATGAACGATCCTTTTCGAACCTCGTCCGCGGGGAGGAAAACAAGCGTCGTTTACAGGTCGAATCAATAACGCCGACAGTCGAAAAAGGGGTCCTTACGGTTTCGATGGTCCGGGATCGTGTTGCGTCGGCCAGCGAGTACTACCTCCAGAGACAATCGAGAAGAGCCGTTCGAGGTTGCTTTGACGCAGCTGCGGGGCCTAAACAAGCGTCTGTTGGACGTCACCACTGTACGCTACAAAGACGGTCAGCAGCCCGTCTAAAATCAACAATGAGACGTACTCTTCATTGTGTGTGATCTTCCATGCGCTCTAGGTGCTAGCAGCTCTCGCGTCGTCCGTCCAAGACGACAACATTCGGTGGGGATGCGTAGATGCGGCGGGTGCCGTCTTGTATGATTGAATTGAGTAAAGAGAGTCCGTTTCCTTGAATTCGTGTTGCCGGAAAGGCGTGGTTTGGCGAGCACCTTGACGATCCTCTGAAGGCCGGCGGGTGAGGGAGCAGTCAACCACAATGACCCTGGATATGATTCCTAACAGGCCAGTTAGTACGATGAAACATCTGTGTGGTCTTTTGGGCATACCGTGTACTAAACGCGTTGGTGCTGGGTAACGGGATGTGGGATAAACGAGGGTGATGATAGAGCTGGGAGGAATCGACAAGACGGGTGTTGTTGATAAGAGACTGGCGTCCCTTGAGTGTGTCTTTGCATGATGGCATCATGCTCCTCGCGTCAGGCGGGACCAGGCCACCTCCAAGGAAAACGTCTCCCGCTTTTGCTCAAAGATCTGTGCTGGTTTTGTATCGTTGTCGTTTTTGCCACTAGATGAGTTAAAAAAACCCCCGTATTAGCTCTATTTGTCCGCATGAACGCTCTCCAAAGTACGTACCTCACTGTGGCTTCCTCATGCGCTCTGGATGACTTTGGATCGATGACTGGACGGGCCAAAATTTGAACGCTATCCGAATTCTGGCTGATCCCTTGGCTCTCGAGGCTGCAGGCTGTCATCGATAGTACGAGTGTCGTTGCTGTTCCATTGGCTTGCGCGTGTGCTCGCACTTTATACATTGGGCGTCGATAATTGCGTCAATGCGTGCAATCTACCGCGATTCAAATGAGTCTGGATTAAGAAGTAAAGAATTGTTAGCGAGCTGAAGCCGTCCAAACGCTCGCAACACGCACTCGACATGTGCGCCGTGTCTTCAAAACCAAAGGCTGTGCGTCACGTCAAGGAACAGTAGTCGAAGCGCGTCTAGGATGCATTCTTTGTGGTTGTGGTGATGCTCGGCGGCAAAAAAGATGCAGCGTGGTCGTGGGCGGGGCCAGGTGTTGCAGTTCTACTGGCGTGTGGTTTATCGTCCGTTATGACGGTAAGATATTTGGTGTGGGTTTCAAGTAGTGCTTGCGGGAATGCCTTGAACTTTGCCTCAAGGAGTGTTAGAAGGACCTTTCGGACATGGTCGAATAGCGCGTCGACAGCCTTTCCGTCGTTTTTGGATATTATTTTTGTGCATCCGCATGACTAACAGGATTAAAAAATTTGCATAACATAGGCTCCACGAGCCCCGTATAGCTTCGCTGCTCCGCTCCCAGGCTCAAACATCCTACGCAGTCGTCGCTGGGTCCAAGTCGGTCAACTGGAAAGTCGCCCCGGATATTCGAACTCTGTCTTGATGCCATTGAATCGTGGATGGCCTGATAAGATCGCCAAATCGGATCCAAGGTCAGCGCTGGACGTGGTCGAGCCCAAAGTTTGCGAGGTGCCGCTTGGACCTCAATATCACAATTTGTGGAGTATACGCTGGCAAAGAGGATAGCTGACAAGTCGATGATGAACAAAGGTTTGCGCAGATGTATTGACATCCATCAACAGCTAGAGCCGCCGTCCTTCCCGTATCTGAAGTCTTACTCGGCATACTCGGCAGAGGTTCAGCTACTGGCTTGATCAGGTCAACTGGACACAAATTATCTCCGATGGATACACAAGTTACCCAATCATCGTCTCGGCCTATGTGACCACGGATGCGTAGCTCTTCAGGACGACCATCACATATTCGCCAAATGTCCAGAATACCAAGGCATGAGAGAGGAGACCCAGATGAAATTGTCGAAAGTCACTGAAGAGGTGCTGGATAGCCAGGGGGTCAAAGGGGACGCACGTACATCTCGAACTGATCTAGCTAAGTCTATTCTTACCGACAATCAAGCGTGGGCAATTGGGAAATCACTTTTCTATCTAGGGATGATCCCGAGACTCGAGTCGTATTCGCCAAGAGTAGATGATCCTTTAATACAAAGGTGGCATGTTCTCCGCATTCAGTTAGCTGGAAGAATTTGGGGGTCATTGATGAGGAAACGAGACAAGGAGTGGAGGTCTACAAATGGAAGAGCGGTGCCGCGGGAGGAGTCCTAAGCGGATGTCTCATTTCATTGCATTTCTTTGCACTCCTGTATTTATTATCAGGTTCGACGGGTAGGGGTGACTCTACTTCAGCCTCACGGCTTAGTCGAATAGCAACACGACAAACCTGGACCCGACGCCCACGTTGACGAGCGCGTAATGCCAGCCATGGGCTCGCCAAAGAAGACTATAGACCACCTACGTCTTTCTCCTGTGGAACCCCCCGTTGGCAGATTCGCTTCCAGATGTATCCATCAAAATCTATTCTTGCTCGTCGAGAATCCGATCATGATGACAGATGAGTTTGTGACGTTTTCAGTAAACAAGTTCCGCGTGCAAAGGCTCGGCTGATCTGTAAACAACTCGAACAGACCCGCTCTGCGCTTTTCAACAAAATCTCCGTGGGGGCTGTGGCGACACGGTCGTTAATAGTCGACGTATAAATTGGTGGCATTACACTGCTTCTTTCGCTCACTCTGACACGAGTGAACCCGATGAAGAGAACGGCTGCGTGCATTCAGCGGAGTAGCGGAGGTGAATGGTACAGACAAGAATCCGATTAATTAGCAGGTCTTGTAGTGCGAATCAAGGGGTTGTCATTGCATTACTAGTACGTGCCAGTATCTCTCGAAAGGGGTCACCGAATTGTCAACCTGCTAATATGTATGCCATTGTGAAATATATGCTTCAACAGGCTCATTTATTTGCTATTTCTGAACGTCTCCTTTGCCGAGTTTTAGCCTCTTTAGGCGAGAAAAAGTGGCGGCCCATACCAAAGCAGCGTCTCCTTGGTTCGAGCAGAACCAACGAGGGACCAAGGAGTGCAATTCGATGAAATTTAATTGCTTGTAGTATGCAGAAATGCGTCCACGATGACCATCTTCAAAGGAGACGTCTGTCCTCTACTAGTATTCTGAGTCTTGAATACCGCTGGGCGCCCGAGGTGAGGCGGCGTGGATGTCGGATGCGCATAGTATTCCACGTTGAACAGCGAAGCGAAGGCTCGACTATTCGAGGACGACTCTCCAGATGAACCAGAGACGCGGTCGCATTGTCGTCGCAACTCCGTGAGGAAGGTCTCGATCAGTTGGCTTAACCAGCAAAAGATGCGTGTTGTACACACCCATCATGCAGACCAGAAACCCAATTGGGCGATCCTTATCGTAGGGGTCGCTGCAAAAGGAAGTCATGGAGACGCTGGCTCGGATTGCCACTCTCCGGCCCTGTCGCCAGCTCTAGACGCCAAACTGTTCGGCGGTACTATATAATGCTCGTCAATGACCACTGGCGCTCGCTGGAACATTTTCCAGATGGCCACCGAACAATCAACTTCTGCAATGGCATCCCTGTGGGAATGGTGTAACTCTACGGATGAGGGCAAATCAAAGATCGATGATCTTGGATTTCGCGAGTTATTCTCAGAAGATAATCCTGTTGTCGAGTACGCAGTCCGTCATTACAACTTAACCGCTGACGTCGCCGCATCAGCATTGTCGCCATCCACGGCTTGAACGGCCACAGAGAAAAAACGTGGACGTCAGAAGATGGAAAAATGTGGCTGCGCGACTTCCTGCAAGACGACTTGCCTCGTGTTCGGGTCCTCTCTTACGGATATGACGCCGATACGCACAGTCGAGAATGTGTATCAACCGAGACCATACATCGGCACGGTGATAAACTAGTCATGGCTCTTTCACGCGAGCGTAAAGACGCTTCTCGAGTGAGCGAATCTTGCTAGTTCGATGGTGTCTGATGAACCATCATTAGCGGCCAATCATTTTCCTCGCGCACGATGTGGGAGGTATTATCCTCAAATGGGTTCGTATGAACAAGGCTCGATACAAATGGAGCACTGACATCCTTGTAGGCACTCGTAATCTGCAACAATAAGGACCAGGATTCAGATGGAAATCTCCGAGATATTCTGGTATCTACATACTCCATCCTGTTCTTCGGGACACCCCATTTTGGCGTAGAAGATTCTCTCCCCGGGACAACTGATCGCCTTCTATCAATACCCATGTATACGACAAATGTCATTCTTAAAGTCCTTCAGCCATACTCGCCCGAGCTCGAAAACATACAGAAGCTGTATCTCGAGGTGAGCAAGAAAGTAAAAAACGTATTCTTCTACGCGGAATACGAGGCTCTTGTCCGAAATCGTCGAAGGAGGCTGGTCAGTATCAAAAGTCTGGAGAACGTGTTGGACTGAATAGACCACAGAACGTTCGAGCTCACTCGGCAGTCATCCCGGGTGACTGCAGTGCCGTATGGGAGGTACTACACAGTGACCATCAAACCTTAGTCAAATTCTCTTCTCGAGATAGTGACAACTACAAGACGGTGCTTTCCTATCTCAAGGAACATTTTAAAAAAGCTTCACGTGCAGTAGACGACAAGTGGCTCGGTTTGTAACCGCTTAACTCTCGAAACGTTTTCTGATCTCACAGTAGATGCTATGAGACAGGACCCCGTCAAAGCAGTTTCTGAGATTTCTCATCTATTCTTTGAGAAAACCATGGTACGGCATGCTTGATGTCACTACGAAGTTTCAATCTGATTATACCGTAGACTATAAACGAGAAGACTAAGAGTACAAAGTACTCAGGGATAGTCTTGAAGCACATATATCCATCTTGGATGAAGGATATCTCCAGACAGTCAAGGATGGACATATGGACCAAATGCCTGACGCGCTCAA
Organism: Serendipita indica DSM 11827; assembly: GCA_910890315.1. Lineage (NCBI taxonomy): Eukaryota > Fungi > Basidiomycota > Agaricomycetes > Sebacinales > Serendipitaceae > Serendipita > Serendipita indica. Next base: position 9,019 of record CAJVGD010000035.1, read on the forward strand.
GGAGTTCAACGATGCATGGAAACATTACATTGTGTATGGTCATGAGTCGAGCTTTTGAATATTTGGCTGATATTGTGTAGCACTCTAAGAAACATACTCGCCAAAATGGATGGGTTGAAGCGCAGTAGAGATCAAGGCGTCAAAGGATCTATCGAAAAGATCAAGGGCGCCAAAATTGACACAGGAGATGTTGCAGACTACAAACAGGAAATCTTACAAGCGACACGCATATGCAAGGTACGAGTACCCCGTGAAGCCAGGTTTGTATTGAGCTATTTGCAATAGGATGCGGCCAATTTCTGTCAAAATCAGCTGCAAGCGGAAGGTTAGTTTGATTTACATCAATCTCCGACTCATAGTGATTCTCGACAGTGTGGAAAGTAGCCCGACTCGAGCCTGAAAAGCCTCGTCCAATGGGCACTCAGCACAAGACGTGTCTACCAGGTACACGTATAGCGATTCTGCAGGAAATTCGGCAATGGCGTCTGGACCCCAATGCAGACAAGCGCATCTTTTGGCTCTGCGATGTTGGCGGGTCAGGAAAGTCCACGGTCACACTGACGATGTGCGAGGAATGGGATAATACCGAAAATGTTCTAGTTGGTCGGTTCTTCTTTTCGAAGAATGCTCGGCAGACATCGGAGACGGATGATTTCTGTCTGTCATCGCAGATGATATCAGTGGTCAAAACAAGATGATCCTGAAGCAAATAAAGACGATCAAAGAAGAAGATCCCAATCTTCTCCGGCGAGGCTACGCCATCAGTTCACCAAACTCATCGAAGAACCATTGCAACTTGCAGAGACGGATATTGTCCTCGTGATCGACGCAATGGATGAGTGCAAGAAGGAGATGAGGGTAGATTTGATCAACCTACTGGTTGAGAAGCTTTCATCAATGCCTAAACTCAAACTCTTTATAACGAGCCGGCCAGAGCCAGACATCACGGCGATACTCCAGGGTAGAGCGATTGTACGCGGAATGCATTTCAAGATGCACGGCAAAGAGCAGCAGTCCAACTTGGATGATATTAGGTCCTACGTCGACGTACATCTTGTCAAACTGCTTACCGCGCCTCAGCGCCAGCAGATTGTGGAACGCTCAAATGGACTTTTTATTTGGATCACGACAGCACATCTCGAGCTACGAGGGGCTCATGGTCCAGATGCACTTGGTGCAACTCTCAGATCCCTCTTGACGCGAGGCAAGGGTGGAGATATTAACCAGGTTTATACAAGCATCCTTCGTCGGCTACGACGAGAGACGTCCAGTGGCACTATACACAAGATTATGGGCACTCTCCTAACCTTGTTCGAACCAGTGTCGACAGAGGCTCTTGGGGAGATGACTGGGATTGCAGACTCTGAGCTAGAGCCGATCTTAGAGTCGATGCAGAGTTTATTTCGGGTGGATACTGTGGTAGAGTTTCTGCATCCAACGTTCCAAGAATACCTTCTTGGTCCACACAATGTGGATATGCCATTCAACTCGACAGCAATGCAATCAGGCTTGGCCGTATCTATCCTCAAAGTGCTTCAGGAGGATCTGAAGGAGGACATTTGCGGCGTTTCCCTGCCAAACAAACCTTATCCAAAGAATGCGGACATTGTGGATCTGGATAAACGTCTAGAACAATTATGGGCTGGGTCTCCAGCACTACCTTATGCGGCAAAGTACTGGGGCTATCATGTGAGCACCGTTGTAACGGATGGACATGTTGCCCAGATGCTGCGGAGGTTTTTAGCAAGTCAAATTTTGTACCTCGTGGAGCTGTTAAGCTTGATGGATCATGTACATCTTATTCGAAATTTCGAGGAGATTCGGCGAAGTTGTGAATGCCAAGGGTTGGGTGATGAGGTCGAGGTGAGCTAATGCTACATATGATATGTGTATTGACCGCAGTGACAATAGGTATGCCATGATACAGTTAGACTTGTCCAGAGGCATCAAGAAACACTAGAGAAGAGTGCGCTGGATATCTACTCTTCAGGGCTACTATTCCTCCCTCGAAAGTCACAACTGTGGACGATATACAAGAGCAAGTTTTCAGATCGACTACCAAAAATCATTGGAGGACCATCAGTGCATTGGCCCTCACACCAGACTTTGACTGGACATACCGATTCTGTCTGGTGTCTGGCCTTCTCGCCAGATGGGCACCGTCTTGCGTCTGGATCTCGGGATGGCACTGTACGCCTGTGGGATGGGACCACCGGTGCAAGCCTTGGGACGCTTGAGGGACATACCGATTGGGTCCAGTGTCTGGCCTTCTCGCCAGATGGGCGCCGTCTTGCGTCTGGATCTCGGGATGGCACTGTACGCCTGTGGGATGGGACCACCGGTGCAAGCCTTGGGACGCTTGAGGGACATACCGGAGAGGTCTGGTGTCTGGCCTTCTCGCCAGATGGGCGCCGTCTTGCATCTGGATCTCGGGATGGCACTGTACGCCTGTGGGATGGGACCACCGGTGCAAGCCTTGGGACGCTTGAGGGACATACCGAGAGGTCTGGTGTCTGGCCTTCTCGCCAGATGGGCGCCGTCTTGCATCTGGATCTCGGGATGGCACTGTACGCCTGTGGGATGGGACCACCGGTGCAAGCCTTGGGACGCTTGAGGGACATACCGGAGAGGTCTCATGTCTGGCCTTCTCGCCAGATGGGCGCCGTCTTGCATCTGGATCTGGGGACCGCACTGTACGCCTGTGGGATGGGACCACCGGTGCAAGCCTTGGGACGCTTGAGGGACATACCGGAGAGGTCTCGTGTCTGGCCTTCTCGCCAGATGGGCGCCGTCTTGCATCTGGATCTTGGGACCGCACTGTACGCCTGTGGGATGGGACCACCGGTGCAAGCCTTGGGACGCTTGAGGGACATACCGATTCGGTCTCGGGTCTGGCCTTCTCGCCAGATGGGCGCCGTCTTGCATCTGGATCTGGATCTTGGGACCGCACTGTACGCCTGTGGGATGGGACCACCGGTGCAAGCCTTGGGACGCTTGAGGGACATACCGGAGAGGTCTCGTGTCTGGCCTTCTCGCCAGATGGGCGCCGTCTTGCATCTGGATCTGGATCTTGGGACCGCACTGTACGCCTGTGGGATGGGACCACCGGTGCAAGCCTTGGGACGCTTGAGGGACATACCGGAGAGGTCTCGTGTCTGGCCTTCTCGCCAGATGGGCGCCGTCTTGCATCTGGATCTGGGGATGGCACTGTACGCCTGTGGGATGGGACCACCGGTGCAAGCCTTGGGACGCTTGAGGGACATACCGGAGAGGTCTCGTGTCTGGCCTTCTCGCCAGATGGGCGCCGTCTTGCATCTGGATCTTGGGATGGCACTGTACGCCTGTGGGATGGGACCACCGGTGCAAGCCTTGGGACGCTTGAGGGACATACCGAGAGGTCTCGTGTCTGGCCTTCTCGCCAGATGGGCGCCGTCTTGCATCTGGATCTGGGGATGGCACTGTACGCCTGTGGGATGGGACCACCGGTGCAAGCCTTGGGACGCTTGAGGGACATACCAGGGAGGTCTCGTGTCTGGCCTTCTCGCCAGATGGGCGCCGTCTTGCATCTGGATCTGGGATGGCACTGTACGCCTGTGGGATGGGACCACCGGTGCAAGCCTTGGGACGCTTGAGGGACATACCGGGAGGTCCAGTGTCTGGCCTTCTCGCCAGATGGGCACCGTCTTGCATCTGGATCTGGGGATCGCACTGTACGCCTGTGGGATATCACCACCCCACCCAGTTTGGAACCTCCTTATGCACTCAATCATGTTCCCAGGCATTTATATTTCTTCCAAGGTGGACATTTCTTACATGTGGACAATGGACCAGTACTCAATGTCTCCCACAATCGCCTTCAGTCACTCTCATCTCCATGTCCAAGTGTCACGCCCAGCCATGAGCATTCCACAGTAGCTGTTGACTACACCAGTCAGGAGCTGTGGTCTGTTTGTTGTCCATACCGTAGATATCGGATCCCTGATGAATTTGGGATGCAAATTTCCACCAAATGGCCCTAGATAAAACTGCCCTAGCTATGGAGCATGGACAGGTCATGGTCATTGATTTTGGAAAATTTTCTGATCCACATGCGCATGCTTAACCAAATTCGTGATGTATTCCAAATTAAAAACCTCAAAATGCAAATCCATCTGAACTCCAGATGATAACTAAATGTTATCCAATTTTTAGACTGTCTATGTGGTAGTGGTCAGGGTAATAATTGCAGCAGTCTGCCTCAGCATGATAGTCCTGGTTCAACCAGGCAAATAATCCACACTGTACCAACCTGGCCCCCCTATTTCCCCAAGGGAGAACAGAGGCCTTATATACCTGTTGATTATTAATCTTGGAATGTTCTAGAATATTCTCAAGAATACTAGTTAGAAAGGCCTGACTAATCTCTGCGGCTCTGCTTACAAATGGCAGCTGCATGTGATTACAACAATGACTCATCTGTGCATCATTTGGCTAGAAATATTATCACCAAAGCCACAATTGTGCTCGCGTTGTGATCTAATGTATAGCAAGGATTTGTTGATACTAGGATGTGTGAGTTGTTATCAGATACAAATTGTAGAGCCTTAGGCAAACTTAGTCTCTGAATAAAATGTATCTTTAGATAAGCTGGGATACACTCTTTTGGCTTGAGGGTAAAGCTCATCAGGTTAACTACAAGGTCTTGAGAAGGACCTGAGGCGTGTTAGAGTGTCAGGCTCTTCAGCTTCTTCCATCTTGATGGCTGTAGAGTCATACTCCTCTTCATATTCGTCCTCATCTTCATATAATGTATTGTCAAACTTGATTCTGAAAGGAGAAGCGTGAGGAGGCTCATTAGAATCCTGAATAAATACATCTAGGTCAGATGCATATTGATCGCAATGCCTAGTGCATTCAGGATCACTAAGAGGCTCATAAGAGCGACCTGCATGCATTGAGGAACTTGCTAGATTAATTCTGTTATGATTCTCTGAGCAATTCTCCTCTCCCCAAGTGGGCCTCCGTGCTCTGATAGAGGTCATATTGCGATATATTGATCCAAGTATTTAATAATGAATTTACACAGTTGTATTACTTGGGAGAATCCGTGTGTACACAGTGCTATTAGTAAGAAGACTATCTTAAGTACTCACTATGAAGATTCTGATTGTCGTTAGGTAAGTTCAAACTATCTAGTTGGCGTCCTAGTAGTCTCAGTCTGGCTG
>CAJVGD010000036.1:0-93048 GCA_910890315.1 Serendipita indica DSM 11827
GCGTCGACCTTTACTTTTCCGATGGCCGTAAAAGCACCGTGGCTGGTGCGGGGTCGCGTATGCCTATCATTGACGATAGCGCAATGAATATCCTCGAGAACTCTGCGTCAATCAGTCGACTGCGCCAGAGTAGATGTGCCATTACTTACTCGACATAACGAACGAGTGGTTGGCTAAAAGCCTCGTCGACAACCCTATCCTGTGGAGGATACTCGAGCGAGTCGATTTGGTTCTCACAGCCCACATGTATTCCTCCAGACGCGTACAAGGTCACTCCAGTCTCCTTGATTATCGTCGATGGCCTATGATAACCGTCAGGCGACATTATGCGGGTTTGTGTGCTTACCTGCTTGACGTCGATGATTGACTTTGTTGCTCTGCAGGCTGCTTTGAGAGGAGCGAGGATATCCGAGGCCTCTGCTATGTTTGCGACTACATCCAGTGCGATACTGGCCGTATTTTGGACTTGATCCTTCTTGCCTGGCGATCGTCCTGCAGCATTCGAGGGCCCCTGATTCAGTTTAGTCGACTTTTGAGATGACATTGCGGAGGTGGAATCCAAGTCAAGGACGGCGTCTACCACTCTCTGCCGCATATTCTCCACGAGCCAGTCGAATCTAACTATTAGAGTAACAATACATCCAGTCTTAATGCACGATTCCGACAGTCCAGGGAGCAGTCAAAGGTCTCTAACCTTGGCGAGTCGTCCAATGGCCCCTGCGTGTGTAGACTGCACGATTCGCAATTGGAACGCGGCAATTGTAACAGCGACTCCGAGGATACGCTGACTAGATCACGGCTATCGCGCTCTCACCAGACGACTCACAGATTGTCTCTGGGTAGTATAAGACAATTCGACATTGGGACGTAGACAGTGGGCGGCAATCAGGGCAACCACTTTGAACTCACAGCCAATTGGTAGAGCAGAGGTCACCATATTCACGCGTATGACAGAGTTTAAGAAGACAGATGACGAAGTAAGGAGAGAGAAGGAAATGACATTCTCGACTATCCCATATCTGTCGTAATAATATACAGGTGAGCAAGGACGAGTATGCCTGCTCTACCAATCTTCCCAGAGTGCGCCGGTTCGTGCCAATGGGTAAGAGACACTGGTTGCAAAAAAGGAAAATGGGGTTCAGAGGACCTGATACAGTTGGAGGGAAAGGATGGGGTCAAAGTAGTGAGGAACTCAAGGACGAGAAACGTCATTTGCATTGACACCGTCGAGATTTCGAGGTGCAACAAAGAGAAAGAAAGAAAAACTGATAGGTGTGCTGGTGGTACGAGTTCAGAATAGTCTGGACGGTTGTGTCATGGAAAGCGACGCTGCTAGGCATGCTTTTTCACTCTTCATGCAATGCCATAAGCAATTGTTTTCCTGTTCGAGGATTTTACTGGCTGCGTTTCCAGGTAATTGGCTGTCTTAAACTGTCACGGAGAGTTCGGTGAGGTCGCTTTGGACCGACGTCGTCGACCACCAATCTGTCGCGTCTCTAGCTGTTGAATTGCCAACAGACGTTCCACATTCACAATTATTTCGAGATCCCAGTCCGTCTCCTCATTTCAGCTTTTGTGACCGCTGCCGCCTCAGTGGAATTTAACAAGACAATGTTCCCAATACTATTCAAATAAATTACGTTCTCTGAGACATTGACTCGTGTTGCCAAACTCTTTTGCCAGCCTCCTGAATCCAGCAAAGAACGAGGCTTGACCTCTACCTCTACCAGGCGGCTGAATTTGCAGCGCCCTTGTTATACACGCGCTACTACTCAGGTTGTGCGATTCTTGCGAACCCGTGCTCCCACCAATCCGGACGTCCCACGAACGGTTAGCCAATATCCAACCCTGTAAAGCCAGATCCCAATATTTTACAGTTCTCCGATGTCGAAACCAGAGATCAAACATTATGGATTCGGAGTTATTCCCCGAAAGGAGCCCGTCGTCGAGTAAGCCATCGACCCCGCCACCGCTGCCGCGATTGCTTATCGCTACCTTCGCTGCATCAGCGTTGTTGCTATCCATGGTTTAGACGGTCATAGAGAGAACACCTGGACGGACGGTGGAATCCTTTGGCTGAGCCATTTCTTGCCCCTCTCGTTGCCCCGCGCTAGAGTTCTCACGTACGGGTATGATGCCGATACTCAACACGAGACATGCGTATCGACACAGAATATACATCGGCATGCTCAGAAGCTAGCTCAGTCCCTTTCAATGAACCGTAAAGACGACCCTCGTGTGCGTGCAGGCTGTACTTATTTGGTGACTTCCTCTCATCCATCTTAGCGTCCCATCATCTTCATCGCACACGATCTTGGAGGTATCATTCTCAAAAAGGTTTATCAGATGAACTTTAATTCAACTAGATGCTGACAGTCTCCAGGCACTTGTCATCTGCCACAATCAGACTCTAGATTCGGAAGGAGTCCTCCGAGATATTCTGGTATCCACACATGGCATCTTATTCTTTGGAACACCACACTCTGGTCTGGACGGCAACTTTCTTGAAAGGCTCAAGCGCTCGGCACCCTGGCGCATGAAAACGACCGAGGTGATCACAAAAGATCTCGAGGCACACTCGTCCGAACTCGAAAATATACAAAGTTTGTATGTCGAAGCGAGTAAGAAGATAACCAGCGTATTCTTCTGCGCGGATTACGCAAACGCCACGAATGAAAAGCGACCACGAATGGTTAGCAGAACTACCCACGGATGGAATCAGTACTGATTAGACCCTAGAATGTTCCATACCACTCGGCGACCATCCCGGGCGACCGTAATGCCACAACGATTGTCCTCTCGTGTGACCATCAGAATCTGGTCAGGTTTTCTGATCCAACGAGCGAAAGCTACCAGACGGTTCTGTATCATCTCGACGCGTGGTGCAAGTCGGCCCCCGATTCGGTGAAGGGCAACTGGAATATAGAGGACAACTTACGCAGTTCGTCAAATTTTCATTCCAAATAATTGGCTCTCATTCGCATTCAGGTTCTGCCAAAGGAAATCATCATCCATCGGGTGAGTTGGACTGCTGTAGCCGAAAAACTTGCTAAGAAGTTCCAAGCCGACGCATCTCTGTTATTCCAGTTACCAGAGGTGGCATTTGTTGCATCCTCGGTTCATAACAAGTGTCTACAAGGAACTCGACAGGCTGTCCTCCAGACAATCCAGAATTGGGCTGTGGACGATACCTCGGATAAGCCAATATTCTGGCTCTGCGACATAGCCGGCTCTGGCAAGTCCACAGTTGCAATGTCAGCAGCCGCGTCATGGCATGTGGACGGAAAGCTCGGAGGGCAGTTCTTCTTCTCGATGGCCAATAGCGATACATCGACAATAGAAAAGTTCTGCTCGACCATGGCAAGAGATCTTGCCCAACACATTCCCGAACTCGCACCCCACGTCGCAGATGCCGTCAAACGGAACCCATCCATCATGCGGAGTTCGTTGGAGGACCAATTCCACACACTCATCATCGATCCACTCCGTCATCGAGACGGACGCGTCGTTCTTGTCGTCGACGCCCTAGACGAATGCAAATCTGGACCTCAGCGAAAGGAACTTGTCGACACGCTTGCTAAAGCCGTCCAACAAAGCAAGGAACTCAAGATATTCATCACGAGTCGGCCAGATGCCGTCATCGAATCGGTTCTTCAACCACTCTCGATCAAATGTAAATTGGAAGACCGGCTGCATGATGTCAAACATCGTGACAACGTAGATGACATCGCGACGTATGTCCATCAATCACTCTGCACTGTTCTACCCGAGGACAAGAGACGGCGGCTGATTGAGAAGGCGAGGGGATTGTTCATCTGGGCGAGCACCGCATGTCGAATGATCAACAACGAAACAACATGGGACACGCCTGAGAACATATACGACTCATTGGTCTTATTGGACCAAAGTGGAGACATCGACGACGTATACAAGCTCATCTTCGAGCGGATAGATCCCAAATTCCATACCATCATGTGGAGCATGCTTGCATTACTGCTTGCTGCATTCGAACCACTTACCTCCGAGGATCTAGACAATATTCTCAAGCATAGTAGACTACGGGGACATTCAGGGTGTTGATTCGAGAACTTGGAAGTGTTCTTATCGAAGATGAAGCAACAAAAGTCATTCAGTTTCGTCACCTACTCTTGTGGAATATCTGCGACGGCGCTGTCTAGGCCCAGACCTCAAAGACTCGAGTGGAATGTATATCGACATCGCCAATGCGCACGGTCAAATTGCATCGTGGGGTTTCAATAAACTTCAAGCACCGAAGGAAGGCCTCAAGTTCAATATATGTGAAATCGAGTCGTCCTTCTATCGAAACAGAGAGATGCCGGATCTAGAGGCAAGAATATCAAAGTTCATCAGAATGAACATTCGATATGCGAGTTTACACTGGCCGTTTCATATGGAGAAACGGATAGCAAATGGAGAAGCAAGCTCAAAATGAAGTTGAACATATTATTCGAGTCCCATATGTACTATATTGGATGGAGGTTCTGAGCCTGATTGGAGGACTGCCTCGAGCTATAGATGGGCTCCGAGCTGTGATGCGCAATACTGTGAGTGGCTCGCCTCGGTATATTCCGCAAATTTTTTAACAAAGGAAAGGTTGAAAAAGAGACTAAGGGTCGCATAAGTGAAGTGATGCGGTTTATGATGGCATTTTCAGTACCTATTCAAGAGAGTGCTCCACATATCTACATTTCGGCGCTTCCGTTCACACCTATAGGATCGCATATGCATATGGAGGGGTTATCAATGTATAAGAACACTCTCAAAGTGACTAAAGGGCTGGAAAAGTCATACCAGGGACTTCCAGAAGCGCTTCGGGGACATACAAATGGAGTCACGGCAATCGCATTTTCACCAGACGGCTCACGCATTGTCTCTGGATCGGATGATAAAACGATTCGACTATGGGATGCGGAGACGGGCCAGTCGTTGGGAGAACCACTCCGAGGCCACACAAACTGGGTCAGGGCCGTCGCATTCTCACCAGACGGCTCGCGAATCGTCTCTGGCTCGCACGATCATACGATTCGACTATGGAATGCGGAGACGGGCCAGTCGTTGGGAGACCCACTCCGAGGCCACACAAACTCGGTCAGGGCCGTCGCATTCTCACCAGACGGCTCGCGAATCGTCTCTGGCTCGGATGATAACACGATTCGACTATGGAATGCGGAGACTGGCCAGTCATTGGGAGACCCACTCCGAGGCCACACAGACTGGGTCACCGCCGTCGGATTCTCACCAGACGGCTCGCAAATAGTCTCTGGCTCGGCTGATCATACCGTTCGACTATGGAATGTGGAGACGGGCCAGTCGTTGGGAGACCCACTCCGAGGCCACACATCCTGGGTCAGGGCCGTCGCATTCTCACCAGACGGCTCGCGAATTGTCTCTAGCTCGGATGATAAGACGGTTCGACTATGGAATGCGGAGACGGGCCAGTCGTTGGGAGACCCATTCCGAGACCACACAGACCGCGTCAGCGCCGTCGGATTCTCACCAGATGGCTCGCGAATCGTGTCTAGCTCGGATGATACGACGATTCGACTATGGGATTCGGAGACGGGCCAGTTGCTGGGGGACCCAGTCCGAGGCCACACAGACCCGGTCAGCGCCGTCGCATTCTCACCAGACGGCTCGCGAATCGTCTCTGGCTCGGATGATAACACGATTCGACTATGGAATGCGGAGACGGGCCAGTCGTTGGGAGACCCACTCCGAGGCCACACAAACTCGGTCACCGCCGTCGCATTCTCACCAGACGGCTCGCGAATCGTCTCTGGCTCGGACGATCATACGATTCGACTATGGAATGCGGAGACGGGCCAGTCGTTGGGAGACCCACTCCGAGGCCACACAAACTCGGTCAGCGCCGTCGCATTCTCACCAGACGGCTCGCGAATCGTCTCTGGCTCGTACGATCATACGATTCGACTATGGAATGCGGAGACGGGCCAGTCGTTGGGAGACCCACTCCGAGGCCACACAAACTGGGTCACTGCCGTCGCATTCTCACCAGACGGCTCGCGAATCGTCTCTGGCTCGTGGGATAACACGATTCGACTATGGAATGCGGAGACGGGCCAGTCGTTGGGAGACCCACTCCGAGGCCACACAAACTGGGTCAGGGCCGTCGCATTCTCACCTGACGGCTCGCGAATCGTCTCTGGCTCGGACGATCATACGATTCGACTATGGAATGCGGAGACGGGCCAGTCGTTGGGAGACCCACTCCGAGGCCACACAAACTCGGTCAGGGCCGTCGCATTCTCACCAGACGGCTCGCGAATCGTCTCTGGCTCGGGACGATCATACGATTCGACTATGGAATGCGGAGACGGGCCAGTCGTTGGGAGACCCACTCCGAGGCCACACAAACTCGGTCACCGCCGTCGCATTCTCACCAGACGGCTCGCGAATCGTCTCTGGCTCGCACGATGATACGATTCGACTATGGAATGCGGAGACGGGCCAGTCGTTGGGAGACCCACTCCGAGGCCACACAAACTGGGTCACCGCCGTCGCATTCTCACCAGACGGCTCGCGAATCGTCTCTGGCTCGCACGATCATACGATTCGACTATGGGATGCAGAGACGGGCCAGTCGTTGGGAGACCCAGTCCGAGGCCACACAGACTGGGGAGGCGCCGTTGCATTCTCACCAGACGGCTCGGAAATCACGTCGGTTCCAGCTGACAGCACAATTACACTATGGAAAACCGCATTTGGTTCGTTCCACTTCATTTCTTTTTCGCCCGTGATGCTGGAAGCTTACAGATTCCCGTAGCCGAGTTATCCAACCATAATGGTCAGCTGAGTCAGTCAATCCAGGATGGCCTTATCTCGCATCAAAATACCCTGGCTTTATTGAAAGTTATGCTTTCCCAGCTCCGAACATTTACTCTCTCTGATGACGGTTGGGTGTATCTCTCAGGGAAACTTCTATTTTGGGTTCCACCAGACAATCGGCTCTCATTGACGTCTCCACTCCTGCTCACCTTACCAACGTCCAGCCCTCCCTACCCAACCAAAATAGATTTCACACGGTTTGAATGTGGCTCCTCTTGGACAAAAGTCCGAGGCAGCGTCAATCAATGAACCTTAGCGAGAGAGAAGAGAATCATTACCTTAACTTTGTACTTACGAGGCTCGGCTATCGGATCCTGCAAATAATCACCGTAGCTTTGCGATTCAAACGTGCATGGATGAACGATCTATACCATGGCCATCGTGTTCGAACCATACCCCTCCATATTCTAGATCAGCTACGTGTTATTCCAGATCTATCAATCATGCGAGTCCGCGAGGTGGTCACCAAAGTTCCAGAGGCCAATTGGCACGACCCGATTCCAACCTACGCAACCGCCAGAATGAATAGCAGCCGGAATAAAAGACACACAACAGATTTCCCCCTTTCCCGATTCTTTCTCAGTCCTCGTCCCACCGCTCCCGTAATGTCTTTCTCCCTTTAAACCCAGGTGGAAGTCCCAGTTCTTTGACAACGCCACAGAGATTGTGCTTGCGTCCAAGAATTCCTCCATTCTCATGCAGTCCCATCCTAAGACATTGAAAGATGGGAATTGCCTGACTGAGTACGGCACGTTCCCCATGCCACTCGGCCGTGGTCGCGTTACGGCGGAGATCAGCATGGGTAAAAAGCATACCGGATGAAAAAAGTCCAGAGATGATGATAAGTGCCAGAAAGTTGCCGTCTATGCCAATGCTGGCGAATGTCGTCGGTGCATTTAAGCGGAATCGACGACCCCGCACTCCGAGCTCGTATTCCTGTCGTTAGAGATGAACAATGAGCTGGCGGCCTTTTTTAGATTGAGTTGTGGTTGAAATTAGGGAGCAGACATGATCACCCAGAGGATAAAGATGCCCGCAAAGGCGAATGAGATAGGTCGGAGGTTCCATGCGATGAGATTCCATGTCCGGAAGAGGCAGATCGAGGCGTAATAGCATACTCCATCCCGAAACAGGATGATGAAAAGGTGAGATGAAAAGCAAGCTCCCGACGGTTCCCGAGTCTGGTAGATTCTGATCGTCGAAATGACGAAGACGGTTGTCTCGAAAAGCATGGAGTCAATCCATATGAGCTCCATTTCCTTTGGATGAATGGCTGCGGAGCATATGCGGATAGTTAGCGAAAAGAAAATCTTGTTGCGGTCATGAGGACGTATTGGAGGATGAAAGGAAAAAGTATACGACGAGCACGGTGCCCAGAATACGTCGCTCACTCCCGACAATAGTGCGGGTACGTGCCAGAAGTATCGAGAGCATTCCGACATGGCCTCTAGCGATCCGACTTACCAGGAAGTAGAACAGCTTGAGAATACTCCACCAGTTTGTCCATAAGAGCTCGACCTGGAGGATGAGGTCGACGATATATCCCTTTAATTGTGGATCCATACGAACCCCGTTACCGATAATGAGAAGTATGTCGTAGATCACAAGGGCGACTGAGGCAGCTACGAGTGCATCCGCCTGTTAGCGGAGGCCGCAAACGAACGAATGTGTAATCGTTCATCTAGCACATGAGGTTGAGATTGTAGGCTATCTGACGAACGACGGGCTGTCGTTGACTATTGCCTCGAGCTCGATGAGACGAACCATGTGTCCAACCCGTGAGTAGCGAAGGAGTCGCTCCATTCGAGATACTTTGATCCTACCATTACCGACTCGAAATGGCCCAGACTGCTCGCTCGTGGCTCCCATTTACCAAACAAGCGACGTGAGGAATCAGACTTGGTTTGAAGCAGAGGAGACCACGTCGGCGCCAGTTATCAAAGGGGGTCAGGCACGTTGGTTCGATTTGGGAAATGACAATTTCATCGCTTCGTATGCGTACTCTCGCGGAGAACAGTCCAAGGCAGTAAAGCTCACTCTATGGCCGATTCTCGCCCGGAAAAGCAGCGTTCCTCAGGATTGTAAAGAGCTACGCAACTCGACATACCATCGGGACGTCCGGCGCATCAGCTGGTCGGAGAGGCGCAGCTTCTCCTAGGACTGCGTAGGAGCGAGCTACGTGAGGTGGAGTCTACCAGTAATGGGGCGCATAAACCTTGCCCCCGTCCACTCCCGCCTCTTGCCTACTCGCTCTTTGCCACTTCTCGTAATTACCGTCCCACCCGCCCAGCTGTGGTCAAAGCAACCAGCGTTAGTAGACTGAAAAGCACATGTAACTCATAATACGCACCACCAATACCAGAAGAACGTTAACTAACCTAGTAGCAGTTGATCAAGTCCCGTCATGCGCGATTCCGTGCGGCAGCAAGAGGTCGGATGGTCGTTCAGGCCTATTTAGCCCACCACCCATCCCGTGCCCATCCCACCCTCTTGCCTGCCGCTCGCCTTCGCCTCCCCCGTGTAATGGATAGCGCATATCACGATCAAATACCAATATTATGTCAGTGTACACCAACCTACTATGCCAAGTAAGCCGTCCAATACCCTCGTCACGTATCATAGTCCCATATCCTAGCCCTCTCGAACGGAGCCTCACTTAACGAGCTACAACATCGCAGCTCTCGATAATTCGCATGGTGCAGATGGAGTTTGGAGTGTCGTAATCGAGAATTTAGTTCTTATCAAAGGAACTCTTGCGTTCCTGTAAAGAACTGTGATTTGCCGGGAACCAAGATTCTCGATTTTTACACCGAGTGTGGATTGACGTAGAGACACGGTTGCTTGCTGTCGGTTATATCAACATTTGATACGTGCTCCAGCCGTCGATGTTGTACTTTGGCGGATGTATTGCGCCCGAATAAAACAAGCACATCTGACGCGTCGGGAGTGGCAGGCACCAACCTCATCTGGAACCATCCACCTCTGCAATGGCGTCCCAATGGCCAACGACGCAAACTCCCATCTCCATAAATCTGATTCTGCACAGGAATCATCACAAAAGACGAGTCAACCGTGTAATTTGGCCAATCTTGGTCTGGAAGGAGGTCAAACGCTCGTCAGAGAATCTGAATTTGACATCACAGAGAGCATATATGATCATATGATTGCCCGTAGGGGAGCCACTGTAAGGAAGCACAAGTCCGGTCAGCACCGTCGCTTTAGATGGTACCCGAATCGCCTCTGGATCGTATGATAAGACGATTCGAAGATGGGATGCGGAGACTGGTCAACCGCTGGGCGAACCATTGCAAGAGTAGATAGACTCGGTCACCTTTTCACCAGACGACTGGCAGATCGTCTCCGGTTCATCTGGTGACCTGTCGATTATTCTACTGAATACAGAGTCTGGTGAGTGTAATTATGGCTTCTGATCGTGATCTGACGCATGGTATCAGATACAAACGCGGATAGCCCCCACCAAGATGATACAAGTCTACATTCTCGGGTCGGGAGCATTTACTGGATACTCCACTAAGAATCCATGCACCTGGATTCGAAGAATGCTCGTTTTTGCGTAATGACTGGGTACAACCCTCAGGTAAACTTCTTTTCTGGGTGCCACCAGAGCATCGACATGGGCTGATGTATCCACAATCACTTCAGACTCTGCCTACAGCCAGCTTTTTCCGTGCGACCAAACTTGATTTCAGTGTGGGCTCTCTTGGACGAAGGTTCGAACAGATTGATATACCTTATGTACATGCCAATATGCAAACAATCTCGATGAAATATCTTATTAGTTCGTTCGTTGGTGTCTTCCTGGGCGTATATTCCATGAACACGGACTGCCCAGCGGTACCCCAGCTCCGGTATCGAATGGCTTTCCACCGATTTCCGGAATTCCTATACTCTTAACCCCAAGATTTTCTCGTCTTTTCCCCACAGACGGAGTCCCCTCGTCCCGCTCGACGGATTCACATGTGGCCAGCGGCGGGTTGACGGCAGCCGGGCCGTGTCGAAAGAGGGGGACGAGCGGGAGTATTTGTAGATATAAATTCGAGGGTAAACGTCCTGTGAATTTCTCTCGTGTTATTCCCAATTCCAATTGACGGGTGTTTGTTTGGTAGGCCGAGGGTGCTTCTGAGTCGGAACGTTGGACCACTCCCACTCCCTCCATCGCGCCGCACCAGGTTTCTACGTCGATATTTTCCTCTTCTCTCTTTCTCTTCTCCTAGACGTGTCTTATCGAGGCCTCCTGGAAAATTACAAACAACGAGACGATGAGCGACCAACGACCAACGGCCAACGCGCAGACCTTTAGCGCAACGGGGACGACTGCGCCTGTGATCCCGCCGCCAAAGAAGAAGAAGCAACCGTATCCATTCTGGCTTGGAGGCGTCGCGGCGTCTATTGCAGCCAGTATCACCCAGTGCGTACCCACCACCAGCATGTTGATCGAACAACATTGGCTTTGGTTGCCTGTGCGATCAAGTTGGATGCTAACAACATTCCTTTCCTCGATTGCCACTGCGATTAATGACAAAATAGTCCGCTCGACTTGACAAAAGTACGCCTCCAGGCGTCGGGAGACAAGTCGATGATCAAGTCACTCCAAAAGACGGTGCGCACTGCGGGTTCGTCCTTGCTTTTTGAGCGGATTCTCGTCGTGTTGACTGCTCCCGCAGGCGTTCGGGGCCTCTTTGATGGCATTTCGGGGACGTTGATGAGGTACTTCCACCAAACTGCCGAGACCCATTCAAGTTGTTGATTCCGGGCGATTGTATAGGCAAATGAGTTACTCGCTATGTCGTTTCTGGGCATACGACGAAAGCAAGAAGCTCGTGGTCAAGGGCTCGAACCCTCCGGCGTGGCAATTGGCCCTTGCGGGAAGTATGGGTACGTGGCGTTGTTGATAATCGATTGCAAAATGCTTACAGGGTCGTTTTAGCCGGAGGTATTGCTGGTGTCGTGGGGAACCCTGCCGAGATTATCATGGTTCGCATGCAAGGCGACTTTGCAAAACCACCAGAAAAGCGGCTAAACTACAAGAATTGCTTTGACGGTCTCTTCAAGGTATGTCCATGTTTTCAAATCTAATGACAGTATCTCACGTACATATGTAGATGGTCAGGGACGAGGGCGTTGGATCTATGGCCAGAGGCATGGGTCCCAATGTCGTCCGAGCCGTGCTCATGAACGCATCTCAACTTGCGTCTTATGACTGGTTCAAGGCGCAAATCCTACGAGGTGGATACATGGAGGACGGCTTTGGGTTGCACTTTACGGCCAGTTTTGCCGCGGTATGTTCTCTTGTTTGTATCTTATCACGGTCTAAACCTAGTATAGGGAACGGTCGCTACCAGTATGGACTAATGCTCTGAGACCCTGTGGCTTTTACTGACATCTGAATCCAGCGGTCTGCTCTCCAGCTGACGTGCTCAAGGTTTGTGATAGCTCTTGAATCCGAACCGGTCTAATCTCTTTATTGCACAGTCGAGAATCATGAACGCCTCCGCTCCTGGGTCGACGTCGACAATGCAAGCCATCCGGACGGCGATTGCCAACGAGGGACCCATGTTCATGTTCAAAGGCTGGGTACCCGCCTGGATGCGTCTTCAACCCACGACCATTCTTATCTTTGTGACGTTTGAGCAGCTGAAGCGAGGAGTCGATTGGTGGCGAGGAGACTAAGTCTAGTCGCTTTTTGCCGAACTCTTATTTTTTGCATTTGATAATGCAAAGCTCAACGTACGCGTGTACATTAGCGTCATAAACGTCAAGTTTGATAGAAGCGCCCATGTGCCGTGAGTAAAGCTTCCCATGACTTGAGCCGCGGGTTCTCTTGTGAGTTGCCCGAGTTCCTGAATGAGGCTTAAGGGCGTCGCCGGTTACATTAGTCCGACGATCGAGTTGGCTTCGTATCCTTTGGACTCTACTTGATCCCAACAAACTCGACCTCTTCGTGTTTGGTTATAGGTGACGTTATTGAGAGCCACTTTGGCGTTGGGCAGCTCTGCTCTGCCGAACATTTTGTCCACGGCAGCTTCCTCTCGCTAAACCTTGGTCGTCGACCCCGAGATCGCGGGCTAACTGTGCAAATTCTCCGAGGCGGGCCGCGCCGATTCCATCTTGGACCTTTCCTCGACATTCTCCTCTTCTACGTCGTTGGAATTTTCAAGTCTTATTCCGACATTGTCAGCGACGCTCTTTCCCTCTCCAGTTCTGCGTCTTGCCCTCCCTTGTCTCGCTCTCTGAGCCGATGGGAAGCACTAGTCCACAGCTCAACCAACGGCTTTGAAGAAGAGAATAGGAATTTCACATCAAATTTTTGGGGGATTTTGGGGATTTTGCTCATCCTTTCATGGGCCTGTCTCGCGCCTTACTAGCGCGACTCACATTCAATCCCCCACAATCTGTCATACAACACTTTTGCCGTCAAATATCCCGCTTAACGATCACAAATACGAGCTTTCGTCGGTCACATTCGCACTCGCTCGTCGCCCCCGACTTTGTGCTTACTGCTCGCGATGCGACAAACTCGGGGCTACCCCCCGGGATCTCTACCGTCCGAGAACTCGAGTGGATGGTGTTTCGTCATAATGCATTTTACTATGTACGTCTCCTGGCGACTTCTCAACTCTATTTTGACGGTCCCTTTCTCGGTCTAGGCCGTAGCCGCCTTGTTCACTCTGCTCATCTACGAATACTGTATCACGTTGTATGTATTACTCACACCGGCTTACGTACACAACTCACTCATCGTTGCAGCCACAAAGAGGTTCAATTCATTTGGCGGGCCAAGTCCAAGTTTACGCTCACCAATTGCCTCTTCTTCCTCAACCGATACCTCCCCATCTTTCGTGCCGGCATCTTTCTCTTCTTCTCCTTTTTCCCTCCTAGCAACCCACGAACATGTACACGCTTTACGGACATCAATTCTTGGTGCACGATGCTCTCCGTTGCCACGGTTGAAAGTACGCCGCCCTCTTCTTCTGTGATTTTTCACTCACCCGTCTTTCTAGTACTCATGTAGGTTGCCTGTACATCCCGCGAATGCGCTAATGATGCATAGGCTTGTTCGCACTTGGGCATTGTACTCAAAGTCGCGCAAGGTGGGAATCATACTTCTCGCTGTATGGCTGGTAGCGCTGGGAGGATGCGTCGTTGTCGTCAAATCCTCTATCAAAGTACGTTGTCAAAATCCTCTTCAAGCTCGCCCTAATTTCTCCTAGCCGATTCCTGGGGTCATTCCTCTCGACCCCATCTATATCAATCCTTGCGACAGACCGTCGCCCTATAAGTATTTTATCACTGTGAGTGGTTTTCTGTGACTAGATCTGGTGACCGACAGCCGTTAGTATGTCATCGTGCTCTGTTTCGAACTGTTTAGCTTTATCATCATGATGGTCCGCATCAACTCTCTTGCATCCAGAACACCATCTACCAATGTCCGCGGCCGTGTACGGAGGAGTGCACGGCCTCTTATCCCGACCATCCAGAAGCATGGTCTCTACTACTTTACCTGCGTTGTTTGTGAGTGATCTTCATTGCTGGTGCGACTAGTGGCTCACATAACCTCAGGTGTGATGACTCTCAACGTCGTGGCGTCCTTTTCGAAATCCCTGTCGAGAGTAGTCATCAACGCGGGGTATGTCCCTATAGAATCTTTCTATCTAAACACTGACGTGGGATAGCATGGGCCCGATTATTGCCTCCATTGCGTGTAACCGAGTCATCTTCGCCTTGCATGGTCTATACACCGAGATAGACCATGGTCCACGCTCGGCAATATCTTCCTTCAAAACCGCCAAACCTCCGAGCGGAAATCAGAACCATCTCCATGTCGCAGATAGCGGCCCCAGCGAGACGTCGATTAAATACGACGACGAAGACATTGCGCGAACTCGACAGGACCTCACAACGAGGGACCTCGGAGTCAACGAGTACCGTAGACCCAGCCTGCCAAACGACCTTCACGAGATGGAGGCTGAAGGGTATGCGGAGAAGGGAAATACATCGTCTGGTTCACCAAAAGATGGCGTCCTTTCGCCCAACTCAATCTCCAACTTTTCTGCTCGGCCGCAGTTACCTCTCCACGGCCACCATACAAGCTGGAGCACCACCCAAAGCTCCAAAGAGTTTACAAGTGACTCGAAGAGTACGAGCATTCTCCATCGTTCACGGTCAACTGCGCCAACGATCGATTCACAAACGCCGCTTCATCGCGCCACGAGTTCCGACGCGCATTTACCCAAGTTGAATTCTCCATTGCCCCCTTTGGAGACTGGGGGACGAGAGTCGTCGCGTGGTCATAGGAGCTCGTCATCGTTTGGGACTGTCGTACGGTCACTTTCTCGAGGCGGTGGCCCGCGGTCACCCATCATGCGCGTATTTACGCGCTCTACGCATGCGGGTGATGTTACAGTCCAGCTCCGAATCGGGATCCTGGAGCAATGGAAGCTGGACTTGGGACGGAGATGTCTTCTGGAGAATCGTCGACGGGCGGCAAGCGTCCTCCATGGTGGCAACGTAATGTTACTCCCAAGCGAGATGAAGAGTTGGAGACAAAGGCAAAGGATAAAGGTGTCGTCAAGGGTCGACCAAGAGGTCGGGAGCGACACCCGCTGGATCATCAGTATGAGATGGATACGATTCTTACCGGTGGTTCTGGAGATGTCTCGGGGTCTGGAGCCCTACGGAGACGCAGATTCGACCGTTGGAGATATCTCAGATGATGGACGAAGAGAGCCAGGCACTTGATGCGCCGCGGCGGCATTCACCCACAGGTTAACGATAATAATAATGTTCATATTGATGTAGGTTTATAATACACAGGAAGCTACATTCATTATAATACCCAGATGAGCGCGTGTATCCCACGAGTAATGCTATCGCAAACCATTGCTGGGTGGAAATGTGATATTTAGCGGATATTGAGTATGAGATACACACTCCAATCCATAGAAGCCATATAAGCTACTTTGCTATTGGTATCATGATTTTGGCGTGACTTCATCCAAGGACTTCCATGCGTGTATCAAGCGCTTTCTCTCTCCAACGCGGCGGCCTCTTCTAATTTTCCACGAGCTCGTAGCGTAGATGCAAGGTTGCCCATTGCCGTAATGGTGTCTGGATGGCGTCGTCCATGTAGCTCAATACGCATATCAAGCACCTCTCGTTCCAGCTTCTCAGCCTCGTCCAGCTGACCACGAGCCCACAGTATAGCTGCAAGTTCGCCCATTGCCCTGACGGTGTCTGGATGGCGTCGTCCATGTAGCTCAATACGCATATCAAGCACCTCTCGTTCCAGCTTCTCAGCCTCGTCCAGCTGACCACGAGCATGTAGCGTAGCTGCAAGGTTGGCCATTGCCCTGACGGTGTCTGGATGGCGTCGTCCATGTAGCTCAATACGCATATCAAGCACCTCTCGTTCCAGCTTCTCAGCCTCGTCCAGCTGACCACGAGCATGTAGCGTAGCTGCAAGTTGCCCATTGCCCTGACGGTGTCTGGATGGCGTCGTCCATGTAGCTCAATACGCATATCAAGCACCTCTCGTTCCAGCCTCTCAGCCTCGTCCAGCTGACCACGAGCTCGTAGCATAGCTGCAAGGTTGCCCATTGCCTTGACGGTGTCTGGATGCCGTCGTCCATGTAGCTCAATACGCATATCAAGCACCTCTCGTTTCAGCTTCTCAGCCTTGTCCAGCTGACCACGAGCATGTAGCGTAGCTGCAAGGTTGCCCATTGCCTTGACGGTGTCTGGATGGCGTCGTCCATGTAGCTCAATACGCATATCAAGCACCTCTCGTTCCAGCTTCTCAGCCTCGTCCAGCTGACCACGAGCATGTAGCGTAGCTGCAAGGTTGCCCATTGCCTTGACGGTGTCTGGATGGCGTCGTCCATGTAGCTCAATACGCATATCAAGCACCTCTCGTTCCAGCTTCTCAGCCTCGTCCAGCTGACCACAAGCCCGTAGCGTAGCTGCAAGGTTGCCCATTGCCCTGATGGTGTCTGGATGGCGTCGTCCATGTAGCTCAATACGCATATCAAGCACCTCTCGTTCCAGCTTCTCAGCCTCGTCCAGCTGACCACGAGCCCATAGCGTAGCTGCAAGGTTGCCCATTGCCTTGACGGTGTCTGGATGGCGTCGTCCATGTAGCTCAATACGCATATCAAGCACCTCTCGTTCCAGCTTCTCAGCCTTGTCCAGCTGACCACGAGCTCGTAGCGTAGCTGCAAGGTTGGCCATTGCCGTGACGGTGTCTGGATGGCGTTGTCCATGTAGCTCAATACGCATATCAAGCACCTCTCGTTCCAGCTTCTCAGCCTCGTCCAGCTGACCACGAGCCCATAGTGTAGCTGCAAGGTTGCCCATTGCCTTGACGGTGTCTGGATGCCGTCGTCCATGTAGCTCAATACGCATATCAAGCACCTCTCGTTCCAGCTTCTCAGCCTTGTCCAGCTGACCATGAGCTCGTAGCGTAGCTGCAAGGTTGGCCATTGCCGTGACGGTGTCTGGATGGCGTTGTCCATGTAGCTCAATACGCATATCAAGCACCTCTCGTTCCAGCTTCTCAGCCTCGTCCAGCTGACCACAAGCCCATAGTGTAGTTGCAAGTTCGCCCATTGCTGTGACGGCGGCTGGATGGCGTCGTCCATGTAGCTCAATATACATATCAAGTACCTCTTGGCCCAGCTGTTCAGCTTCCTGCAGTCCACCATCTAGTCTTGCTACCTTGGCAATTTCTAACATTATCCACAATGAATCAGACTGGTGACCATCCATCTCCTTGACTGTGGGAAGTGCAAACTGTAATAGTTTATGGCATGCCTTCCAGATCCCCAGTGAATCGTAGATCTCGTAGAATGCCAGGGCATGTGCGATACTTGCTGTCTTTAATGACCAAGGAAGGGCATCAATGTGTGATAGCAGTTGCCAATACTGGGCATTGCTCTCATTTGAGTGCCGTGTAGCTCCAAGCAAAAGCTGACTAGCCATGCTTATAAAGATTTTTGCAGTATCTCCAAGAGAATCCGTGATGTATCTCTGAAGGAGTGGATGAATCGAGTAGAAGATACTTCCAGAGTCGTCGGTGAGTGTATTGATAAAAGAGGCTCGCTGTGCGGCATCAATCAAGTCCTGGAACGAAATCTCATCCCAAGTCGATCCAAGAATCTCCTCGAGGTTGGAAATAATAGCCGTGTCACCCTCCGGCGGAGGATAATTCTCTAGAATCGTGCGAGCAGTAAAGCCTGAGTTGGTCGAAACCTTGAAAAGAGCCTTTGGAATGCCCGTATGGTGGAAATATGCACAAATCTTCAGCAGGTCCTGTGTCTTGTTTGGCAGCTGATGGAACGAAAGATCGAACGCTGCATATGTTGAATACGCGTATTTAGCGCCCTTAACTGGACGTTCTCGCATAAGTCGATCTCGATGATCTCGAAGAGTGGCGAGATAGCTGCTGAGTTGACGAGTTTTGAAGATATATGCGCCCGCTTGGGTTATTGCAAGTGCTAGCGCACCTAGCTCTCGCACAATCTCCAGAGATGCTTCGTTGGACGTAGGCGTGATATTGGCAACCTTGTGAAGGAGGTCGACGGCCTCGCTTTCTGCTAGACCACCGATGTGAATCGCGCCATCTGGCGCGTACTCTGTGCACTCCTGGTTTCTTGTCGTGATCAAGGTTGCTCCATTGGGAGAATTAGGGATGTATGGGTCAAGGTCGAGCTTTGGTGAGTCCGCATTATCGAAGAATAGCAACCACCCTCTTGCCACGCCCTCGAGATAGGCAACAGTATCCTCCCATGTTGAATTGGCGTATTCAGGACCGATTGCACGGATTGCGCGTTGTAAGTCGGCCTCAAGCTGTTCCTTGCTGGTGGCGTCGACGATGATTATCCGATCAAAGCTTGGAAAATATGAGACAGGCTGCAAATTATAGCGTCTCTCATACCTTTTGCCGTGTTGTCTGATCCAATTTGCCGCAAGCTGAGTCTTGCCGGCTCCTCCTATTCCATGTAGAATACAGCGTGGCTGATGACGCTTCTCGCCACTAGGAAGAAGCAACTGGGTCATTCTCGACTGGATCTCTGGACGCTCGATATAGTTCCTCGAGACGGCGGGGGGAGGCTTTGGTAGGTTGGTTTTGGGTGACGAAGTCGGCACGCCTTGCTTAGTAGCTGGAAGGGTTTTAGCAACAGATTAGAATTGCGTGTCTCACAAACCTCGAACAGCATCCTCTAGAGACCATTTCTTTTCTATCGAGCTAGGTGCTTCTTTCATCCAGTCTTTGAGATACGTCAGAACACACCGATAGTCGCCCTGAGTCCTGTTGAGGAACTTGACCATCTGGCAATGGTCAGCGCGAAGTCCCTCTTGAGTCGCTTGCCGATCGCCGGCAAGAGTAGCTGCTTGCCGCGGTACAATCTACACAAAGGTCAGAGGTCGCAAGATCACATATTGAGACCTCTTGCCAATTCTTGTCGCCCTCCAAAGATAGGAGTCGCATACTCCTCGTAAAAGCAGACAGCATTGACCGTCTCACTAGCCAACAGATACTGTTTCTGTATATTCTCTAGCTCTGATGAGTTTTCCTGGAGATGCTGGAGGATGATATCTGTTGTCTTCATGTAGACTGACAGAAGTTGGTTCACGATTTGCAAGAGTGCGACGCCGTTTGTGCCCGAGTGGGGAGTCCCAAAGAAGAGAATGCCATGAGTCGAGACGAGGATATCATGGTAATGGCTTTTCGAGTTTGAGCCATGAGCATGGCAGATAATAAGTGCCTGAGAGGGACTTAGCGTAATCTCGTTATTTACGACGCCACCAACCTGCTTCAGAATGATACCACCAAGACTATGGGCTACGAAGAGAATCGGCCGCTGAAGGGGAATTGAGCCGCATACCCGATGAAGAAACCAAACTTACTCGAGGAGCACCATTGCGTTCTCTTGAGAGCTCCTGAATGAACTTTTCGGCATGTCCGTATATCGTATTCGTTGAGACGCATTCCCGGCTGCGAGTATCCGCATCATATCCATATGTGAGCACTCGTGCCTTGGGTAAATCGAGTGGTAAGAGGTCACGAAGCCACAAAATCCTAGTACTATTCGTCCCTGCCGTCCATGTCTTTTCTCTGTGACCGTCCAAGCCATGGATGGCGACGATGCTGGTACCAATAGTCAGTGCGGCGAGCACGTGTGACACAAAGATGGCCTACTCGACGTCGGGATCAGACCCAGTTGCAAGTTCCAGGAATCCATGATCATCTGTTTTCGACTTTGGGTGCGGGCTCGAGCCCCGGCTGCGTTCTGCCATGCCGCTGGAACGACTCGAGTCGGGGGCGTCAATTTGGGACGCTTTGGAGGAGCGAAACCCGCTCTTGATGCGTGATAAGAAATCTGATTTGTGCTTGCTCATCGGTGGTTGGGAATCAAGTACTTGGCCAAACAGCCTGGCGTCTATAGTCGACCCACAAGGCAGTGAATGGGCTTGATTTATCCTTGATAAGCACGCTCGTCGATTGACCATTGTGGAGGCTATCTAATGAAAGCAATCTCGTTCAAAAGTGTATGTCTAGTTTACAATTAGTCGAGACTCACGGGTCGCTGAGTCCAAGAAACCCACTTCGGAGCCGTTGCGAGTAAGAAGTCTATTGCATCATCGCGTCGTCATATCCGAGCAGACTCATGTTCTCGTATGCCATCGTCTCGTCCTTGGTAACAAGTTTGGCATTGTAGTCTAGACGTCCTGAAAGTTGGTGTGGTCGAACACCAATGAGGTGCTCCTTTATGAAGGCAGGGAGTATGCTCTTGATATACATACCACCTTCCTGAACAGTAGGACTATTCAAAGGCTGCATGATATCATTCCACCGTAGTTATTTAGGTGTAGTTCCAAGTTTCGACCTGGACCACTGCCTGCCCTTGAGACACTCTCATCTGAGAACGCGCCCAACCAGAGGATTGGATAATAGAGGCCATAATAATTGCTCAACAGGACCATCCTTTGTGTTCAATACGCGGCTGCGGCACGTCTGACCTTGCCTTTGGCACTTGGGACGAATTATCGGAGATTCTATTCCGGTACAGTGTTGAAATAGCCTAGTGTGCTGCGTTATGCAAACTCTTCATCGTCTACATCATGAACGGCCGCATTTTGGACGCCCTTGAATTGCACCCAAGAAGCAAATGAGATCAGATTTGGAGTATGACCTTGTTCCTCTTTTTATATCTGCTTCTAATAGTCTGGCGAGCTCTTCGGCAGACTCAAGTGACCACCCGCCGGCCGTTTCGAAGCATCTACGCATCCGACGGCACCCTGATCCATGCGAAACCTACGCAACTTACGAAATACTTCGAGAAGACGCATTGGAGGTACATCGCGAAACAATGTCTTTTGGCCATGTGTGCGGGGGTTCGACTTGGGACTCGACGATTTAAAACCCCGGCAGGTGTGGCTGCCGATGGCTGAGGCCGGCTCGCGATACGGCAACTCTATTCAATTTGCCTGCTTTAAACGGACGCGGGCCATCGGGACAAATAAAAGGCACCGGCAGGCCAACACTCGACTGATCAGATGCTTTCCGTACGTCGTTTTTTCCACTGACCACGACACGCTGGACATTTCTCGATAAATGGACGCCAATTCCCATGCGACCGGAGCGTCCAGCAGCTCACAAGAGACGCCCGAGACGATGCCTGTCCGCACTCATCATTCAGAGGAACTCGACGAAAAGCTGGCAATGTATCTCGAGGAAAAGAGACAGAACAGCACCTCGAGCCAACCGTCTGCGTCTGAGAAAGCGTCTCCACAGAGCGTCATCGCGCTGCCGGAACGCTCAAACTCTTGCGGCTCCAACAACGGCAGCGTTGCAAGCCCACCAGCACAACCTTACCGTGGTCAAGGGACAAAGGAAGATCCATATATAGTCGACTGGGATGCAGACGATCCAGCCGATCCATACAATTGGTCGCGGAGCCGTCGGTGGCTTCTCACGGGCCAGGTAAAGTCCTACGTTCGGTGCCCTGTTCTATGGTTGACGAGGCTCAGCTTGCGTTCGGGACTCTTTGCATAACCCTGGGTTCCTCGTCGTATTCCGGTGCCATCCCTCGCGCAAAGAAAGAGTTACACATGACCAACGCCGTCGCAATTCTCCCCATTTCAGTTTACGTCTTCGGGTTTGCATTAGGGTGAGCTAGGCCCTCGCCTCGTGCGGGACCGTTGGACTGACGAGCCGGTCTAGGCCCCTCGTTTTTGCCCCCCTGAGTGAGGTGAGTATTCGTTACTGGCGACGTTCATTTTGGATTACCGACCTGCCCTTGTTCCTCGGTAGCTCTACGGCCGGGTACGTTTTCAGTGCTGTATATTCGGCATAGTTGACCCTGACGGTACTCTATCCTAATAGAGGCGCATCTTTCTGTGCTCGTTCCTTCCATTTTTCCTATTCCAAATACCTTGTGCGCTGGCGCCAAACCAGTATGTGCTCGTGGTGTTTCGGTTCCTCGCAGGTGTCTTTGGGTCGAGCCCCTTGAGCAACGGCGCTGGCGCTCTAGCGGATATCTGGCCAGCAAGCCAACGAGGAGTAGCTGCCAGCATCTACAGCAGTGGGCCGTGGTTTGGACCCAGTACGTATTTTACCTAGAAGGATGCCCGCGACTCATTTTGCTTTCAGTCATGGGTCCTATGGTCGGAGTACGCATATCAAACGTTCATCGTCGCCCTGCTGACCATGTTACAGGGATTTCTGATCCGTACTCCTCCGGGCTGGCGTATGGTCTTCTGGATCATCTTCATGATCGCCGCAATCCCTTCGTTCCTGGGTATCTTCTACATGCCCGAAACGGTGAGTGGCCTGCCAGTACGTCGCTATTTATCGTACTTACGTGTTGTCTAGTATGCTCCGGTTCTATTGCGTAGGCGTGCGCAAAAGCTTTATGAAGAGAGCGCCAGGACGGTTCACTATGTATCAAAGTACGATACTGGCCGCAGAGAGACGCCCATGCAAAAGATATCCAGCAACATGCGACGTCCATTTGGTCAGTTTAGCCCACCTGGTTGACGTTGGCTGACCGTATCCGCTCTTTAGTCTTTCTCTTCACCGAGCCGATCGTTGCATTGTTCTCTCTGTGGGTCGGTGTACTCTATGGATCTCTCTACGCCACCTTTATCGCGTTTCCTTTCGTCTTCCAACGGGAGCGACACTGGTACGCATGGCAGACTGGTCTCACCTTCTTGGGCATGGGCGTCGGCGTCATTTTTGGCAATATTCTCGCACCCTTTAACAATAAGCTATACAATCGTATTGCAGCAAAGCAACCTAATGGCAAGGCTAGCCCGGAGGAACGCTTATTGCAGGGTATGCTTGGAGGTGTCCTCGTTCCCATTGGATTATTTTGGTTCGCATGGTATGTAAGATCACTTCCTCGGTGCGTGGTCTTCTAACGAGTTGCTAGGTCGACGCATCCTAATGTTCACTTCATGGTTCCAATTCTCTCTGGCATTCCCTTTGGGATGGGGACGCTCATGGTCTTTGCTGCCGTCGTTGCATATCTCATGGACACGTACCAGACATTTACCGCATCTGCCATTGCCGCGACTGTCGTCCTGCGTTCTATACTCGGGGCACTCTTCCCGCTGTTCACGTCTGGTCTGTTTGTGCGGATAGGAACCCAATGGGGAGCGAGTGTGTTTGCATTTCTTGCACTAGCGTGCATGCCTCTTCCGTTTATTTTCTATGTGCGTGGTGCTGTTTACTCTCTTGCTCGACAAGGCCTGACCTTTTTCTAGTTCTTTGGGCATAGGATACGTATGAATTCGCGCATCGCTCGTCAGTTTGCCATTGCGCAGCTGCAGCAACAACAGCGTGCGACTAATAGATCGAAACAGCCGTCTCGCAATCCCAGTCTCCGCAACCCGAGCCAAGTCTAGGCACCCACTGTAGCATAGAGAATACATGACTTTCCAATAACTGCCGATGTCCATTTTTGTGAAGAATGGCATTACGCGCCAATCTCCGTGCCTGAGCGGAGACAAGGTTCGCCTCCTCCACGACTTTGGCTTTCTTTCCCCCGGGCGTCACGCTCGAGCAACGCGACTAGAGACGCTCCTTCTCTTCGTTTTCTTGCTCTCTTCGTTATCGTCGACGCTCCGCTCTTAGATTCTGGCACTTTAGCCATTACATTATTCTACTCTCCGGTCGTACGTTCGGGCACTAGACCACTATCTGAGAGGCTGATGCGACGTATACAAGTAGATATAGCACTATAAGATACTTATCGCTCAACAAAGTCGCTCGTTAATATGCCACACATCCTCCTCCGCGCCCTTCGACATCGGTCGACCCCGACTTTGCTGCCTTCGAGCCATCGACAGCATGCTGCAGCTCCTGTAGCGCGTCCTCCACCGTTAATACCGTCAATCGTCGTCACCATTCCCGAGGAAGAAGGCGGCTCCCACTACTGCGCTCTTCTCGGGTCTCCCTATCCAGCGACAGACTCTGGTATAATCGCTGCCACAAACGCTGCTGCTACAATGCTCCATTCAAATCGCATGTACGCACCCTACGAAGCGACTTCTCCGAATGAAGAGGAGCTCCCGTTGGAGACTGTCGACGACTTTGGAGCTTCGTATTCCTCTTCTGGATTCGATGCGCCTTTGCCAGACTTTGAGGCGCTCGAGGAGACGATTTCTCAGCTCCGAAACGCAGAGCACGCGCCCGTATTTCGTCGTCCATCCTCACGGTGCGAAGAGGACGGCATCGTGATGCCGAGACGAAAATCGGCGCACGCCGACGCCGACGTGCCGCAATACGTGCACGAAGCTGGAGCCGGTAGAGGCTTCTTGCCCTCGGGAGCCAAGAAGACGAGTCGTCCGCGTCCGCCTCGAAGAGTGCAGAGCTCGCCTGTCCCACACGACGTGGAGCAATTTACAGATGCCCAAAACGATTCGCTGTTCTTTTCGTCCGAGCTCGCTGCTCGCGAACGTGTATCAAGTCCTCCGCCAAAGCCAAGCCTATTCCGGCGGTTCTCAAAGAAGCAGCGTCCAGCTCCACTCAGCTCCATTTCATCCGACTCCTTTGTGGCTCCTCGAAATGTCGTGTCACCTCCGCTCACTTCGCCAACGGATCCGTTTGCGTTTGACCAGACGTTGCCGACGTCTCCAACTCAGGAAGGATGGAACTCGGACGGAGAGCCCAAACGAAGAAAGAGGAGTAGTCTTAAAAGGCTCCTCTTGCTGGAAAAGCGCGAACGCGCAAGTGTTGTCTACGACACGATGCAGTCCATCCACGAGGTGTCCACCCAGGCCACAGTCGAATCTCCGGACAACGGATACACCATGCCAAACTGCTTCAACGACATTGACGAGCGGGAGACGCAAGAGTCTGACCGAGACAAACCTCTTCCGCCGCTTCCACTGCCACCCTCACAAAGCGCTGGCAGTTCTGACGAATACGTCGAAGTGCAAATATGTAATAGCCCAGTACTCTTTGACGTTGTCACTGCCATCCGGGATATCCCTCCGGAGCCAGCATACGAAGAGGTTCAAGAGCCCGTCGTTTCCGCCACTCCAAAAGCAAAGGAAGCACCGTTAAAGTCAATCAAGCGCAAGTTGTCCTTGAAGCGGCTAAAGGAGCGCTTCTCCTCCACCCCTACTCCAGCTCCACCTGTCCCTCCGATGCCCGTCCAATTTCGGCCAGTAACACGACCGCCAATTCCATCCGTCGTCATTACTGCTCCTATGGACTGGCCCATGTCGCATGTCGAAACCTTTATGGACGAATCTACAGTCTCACCTCGTGTGACATCCGAGACCTTAGTGTCTGCTCCTATCCCCGACGAAGATTCGAACCTCTCGACGAGTAGTGAGGACTCTTCTGGCTCATCTGCCATCGACTCTTCTGCTCTCCCTTCCCCGGACAGCACGCCGCCAGCGACGCCGGACCACATCGTCTCTGTGGGCTCTGTCTTTGAGTCACAACAGGAATCCATCAAGGATGGTCACACCAAGCAAGTCAACGTTGACGTGCAAATCGTCACCCCACTCTCTCATGTCGAGATTGATGCTGGCATTCCTCGGTCGCCGGGGCGCATCGATCTAGGCTCCCTGGATGCGCGAGTAGCCATCGTCACCGCGTGACGATCCTCCTCTCCTTCCCTCCCTCTCTCCTCCTCTACCCCTGCGTTCCCTCTGTACCATACAGTAATCGCCGTAGTTTCATTACCCCCCGCTCCTTGCGCACGCCACGCTCGTTGACTCTCCTCATGACCATTTTCTTTCGGATTTTAACCCTGTTTTACTCTACATCACTCGTTTTCTTCTTTTCGACAAGCTGGCCGCATCCGTCACCGACATTCAAAACATTGTACGTCGCACAATCTCTTGTCTGCATGCGCTTGCCGTTATGTGGCTGGCTTTTCTCTAGTTTTCTGTACTTCATACTCTGATGTCGCTACTACGGAGATGAGACACGTAGGGGACGTGTGAGGTGGAATACACTGCTTGACTGGATTATATTCATCGGTATCGACGACTGTTTACCAGCTCAATAGCCCATCGTAATCTTACCATCTAAAAGTCCCAAGAGTTCAGATATGTCATCATCTTCACTGATATGAATATTAGCATAAACAACTGCTGGTTGCTTGCGGACG
Organism: Serendipita indica DSM 11827; assembly: GCA_910890315.1. Lineage (NCBI taxonomy): Eukaryota > Fungi > Basidiomycota > Agaricomycetes > Sebacinales > Serendipitaceae > Serendipita > Serendipita indica. The sequence continues at coordinate 26,520 of CAJVGD010000036.1, forward strand.
TACCTGGTAGGATGTGGGATCGCCGCGCGTAATAATTTGGCCCTTTCCAGTGCGCCTCGTAGTGCCCTCCTAGAACGACAGATGTAACAGAAGCAGCAGTCAACATCGTGAGTCGTATCCGTATTCTCGTCTTCTTCATAACAATTGTGAATCAGGTCGGAGCGCTCCTTGTATGTAAAGCACTATAGAATATGATGAACGGCATACAACAAGGGAAGAATACGAACAACTTACACCAGCATCCTTGGAAACCAGGCCAGGCCGAAGCTCCAGCCGAATCGACCTGTCCTTCAGAATCTCCAAGATTCTCTCCGCTAAGGGCCTTAATTCCTCCATCAGGTATCCATCTACACCTAGAACGACGTCCCTGAGCTCGCGGCATTGATCTGGATTCTCCGCCAGTTCAAGAAAGCTCGAACGTAGCATGTCGATGTCGCGGTGCAGGATTTCAATCTTTATGACAGATGGGATCTGGCGCCATTGGACACTTCCTTTCCCCGCCCAGACTATGTGTGTAGCGGTGGAGAGGTCTCGATGGGCGAATTCCGTGTGAAAGGGTGACTCTTGATGATAGTAGTCGAGCTGTGGAGTAATCAAGTTTGGGAATACAAGAGATTCGGGATCGAATTCTGGACTAAGCGTGCAGATATAAGTCAACGAAGTGAGTTTTGCTAGTCGGAGACTCGAAGAAATTTCGCGGTGGAAAGAACTTTCGGCGCAGTTGTGGCGAATCGTGAGTTTTCTTAAGCTATCCTTGCACAGTGTTGAAATAAGAAGCCATACATTAGTCTTGGAGTGGACGCATAGCTCCTGCAGAGGAGGGAACTGTGGGGTGTTGGCCAAAAACAGGAGAGTAGGCAGAGGAATTTGGTGGATGTGTAACACTTTGAGAGCTGGAAAGCGTTCTCCTAAGTTGAGATATCCGGTTTGGCTTGGTGCTGGCAGCGAGCAGTGAAGATCTATCAGTTCGGTGACCTCGTCATGATTTAGTCGACATATCGCCTCCCAGGACGACCTAAAGTGCCCCATCCGGAGCTCCACGAGATGCGGGAAGTTGCTAGCGAGGAGCACCATTGGACGGTCGAAGAAGGACAGAAAGCCGATGGATGCTGCCTCTGCAACGACGGCATCCACAGTCTCCTGTTTGACCCAAGGTGCAAGACTAACGGAAAGATTTCCTTTCCTGTCCTTGAGCCTTGATCGCCATAGTCGGAGGAGTTCTGGATGAGGAAAAACTGCACTTCTCGTGGGGCCTATATCGAGATTCGCCCAGATTGAAGGGGTTTGGAAAATAATATCTCGAAAGAGACGACAGACTGCGCTCAGTCTCCACGGGGACGAGAAGGCCAACTGGCTTGCTTGCAGGAAGATTTTTTGAAGTATCTCAGGTGGAAGTCTGCAGATAGGCGTCCTCGAGATAGTAGATGAGCTTAAATCACTCATCCTGACTGGCTAATGCTCTTCGTTTTCCACTAATAAACCAAGTGTGTGATATGGTCGGGACCAAGTTTAGTGCATCCCACTCACTTCGAGATGGACTATAATAGAAGCAAAGTCCTCTGAATTCTACTATGCCATCAGGTCGTTACCAGGTATATGCTGCATTTCCTTCGTCACTAATAGTGATATAGAGTAAGAATCTTGATACTTCTCCCATAACTCAAACAGTAATTTTCAGCTTATACATCTAATTGTAGCAACGCTTGACAAGATAAGTGGTGGGCACCGATCGCGAGTCACTTGGCCCACCCCGCGTCATGACGAGTCTACCGAAGGATGCCAAAGGCAAAGGACGCGCTACGGAAACGACTCCATTATTAGCGAATCAAGCAAATTTGACCTCCACGGGACAAGCCTCGGCCAGCAGAGACCTAGAACCAGCGCCGGAACATGGCGATGACCGTGCACAAGCACCGACGGGTCGACGCGCCTTTCAAAAGACGTTGTTGAACATATTCCTCGTCTCTTTAACGGTCGTCGTCATATTATTCGTCGCGAGCGTCCTTTTAGTATATTCATACGCGCAACGTGCGCGAGGGGTCAGCTCCGACGATTTGGAGCGGGCTATTATATGGAAAGGACCGAGCTCTGTAGACGTAGTAGAGGTTTTGGATGACCAATATGTCGTCCTGAACGTCAGAGGTCTGCTAGGTGTCGACACAAATATTGTTCTGGGGTTCAATTCAGACGACGAGCAGGAAAACATCTATGTCAGATGGTGGAGAGATATTGGGCGATGGGGTGTTGGCTTCCTCGGAGCTGTCACGGTCAGAGCGGGCCAGGTAGTCGCGTACGAGGCCAAGCACATCGAGCCACTGGCACGAGCGACTCTGAAAGAGTTTGTCGCACCTCTTACTGCCAATCCGGGGGAGCCTTGGGACGATAGCTGGCTACGACCAGTCGACTTGACGATCATTGCCCAACCCTCTCAGGATGCAAGTCTCCTCCAACGATTTGCTGAAGAGTCGTGGGCCAAAGGGGCTCTAGATCTCAGAATGGAGGTCGACAAAGTCAACGTGCGAGGCGGTACTCCACACGGACGAGGCAGCTGGTGGCGCGGAATGGTTACAGCTCGCAAGACCGACCTGGCGTCGCGTATTCGCTACAAGCGTGCGTCATTTCACTTGATAATGACGTCTTTACTAATTTTATCTCCAGTTCCTGCGCTTCCCGGCTTCCCGAACCCTCATCAACCGCTTGCCAAACTGCTTCAGTTGGTCTCATATTCTGTCATACAAGACGACGGACAACTATCACTCTACGCTTTAGCGACGATTCCTAACCCACTCGATTCCATTAAACTATCATTCCCGGACATACCATACGAAGTTTCCCTTCTTTCTCCGCCACTCGACCCGCTACCTATCTCTTCCGGAACCGTATCTCCAAAGCTAACTTCACCCAACATCTCGCTTCCTATCACTGGTCGTGTCATTCCACTCTCCTCTCCAGACTCCTCCTTTATACTATCAGAGTTTATTGGAGACTTCCTCTCGGGGATCCCTCCTCCTATCGCCATTCGGTGCCCGTTACTTCCCAACCTAACGATTGAGACTACATTCCCACCTCCAGATCCGCCGCCACGCGTCCTTCGCGACGTCACTATCAAGCAAATGTCCGTTTCGGTTGCACCAGGAGGCGGAATGCTTGCGAGTGGAACCATCTGGGCGAAAATGGTCCTCCCACCCGGGTTCCATCTCACTATCAATGTTACGCATGTATGGCCCGACGTCCTTGTCTTTGATGGGCCTATCGAACTTCCGCCCGAAGACGACGATGAAGATCACGGCGGATTTCCCGTTCATCTCCCACACTTGCCTTTACCCGACCTTCCGACTTTGCCAACACCAAAGGTACCAGAACTACCGTGGCATCATAGACTCCCTACTTTTCCTGGCCATCCTAGCAATCCCAAAGATGATCCTCCACCGCTGCCGACGCCACTTCCCGCGAGGGCGTTTGCACGTATCCGCCCAACTGATTGGATTACAGCGACGACATTGGAACCTTGTGAAGGCGACCTCACTGCTCGATCTCTTGAAGTGGACAACGAAGAGTGGATCGCGGTAGAACGGCCGACTCCGACACTTAAGGAATGTGATCCGGTCGACGAAAGCGGTGGATGGACGGCAACAGTGACCGCAACAGTTGAGAAGGTGCCTCTGCAGGTTCTTCCCGGTCGAGATAAAGAATTTAGGTCGTTTATCAACAAGGTATAGATCTTTTTCTTATTCTCAACACGAGTTTGACAAATTTCTAGGTCCTGTGGAGTCGGGATGGAGCCGTCGCCGGTCTACGAGGAGTGTCAGGAGTACGATCCAAAGTCGCGGGGTTGTTGAATGGGCGTCAGGGAGAAGAAGAACCGACACTTGAGCTCAATAATCTACCTTTCGAAGGCAATGTGCTCGTTGGAAAGAGAGGTCTTTAGAGTTGAACCCGTTGATCATGTATCTTAGCACATCTTGTATATACGCCTCTGGTACTTCAACCTCGAAACCCGTTTCCTTTGACAGCTCAAGAAGGTACGAAATTTGTTCCATGCGCCTCAATCACTGCACTGCTACCGCTCTTCTACGTGCTGCCTGGGTTGACCAACAAGAACCCTCCGTCGACGAGCATGATATGGCCATTAATATAACCACCCGCCACGGGTGAAGCGAGGAGCAACGCGGCTCCAGCAATCTCTTCCTCACTAACTCAGAGAGTGAGTCATCACCGAGAGTGTTTGAGAATACTTACGTTCCACCGCGACGGGCAGGATGAGGGTGAATACCCTTGCCAATCATATCTGCAACGTACGCTCCAAATGTCTGGCCCTGATGCTCGGTCATCTCTGTTGGGAAAGGTCCTGGAGCGATTGCGTTGACGCGCACTGGCTTCTTCTTTAGAGCGAGCTCAGTGCTAAGCAGACGCGTGAGGTGATTGGCAGCGGCCTTGGATACATTATAGGCAAACTAAGTTTGGAATGTGAATGGATGCGCGAATTCCAAAAGGATACTTACGTGCATCTGAGCTTGCCTCTGAATTCCACTGACACTGGTGATGTTGATCACAGACGTAGTGAGAGGGTGAGCAGGCGAACGCGAGTCAAGGTCCTGAGCACCCAGCTCGAGCAGGGGCAGAAACGCAAAGGTCGTAAAGAAGATGGACGTAATGTTGATCTGTCATTTGTAAGTTTGTGTATACGACTCATAGGCATCCACTCACGTCAAATAGGGACGCCCAGTCAGCAAAGTGCTCGTTCTCGAAGACGGCGGTACCAATATCGGCATGTTCAGGAGCCGACTCGTCGTTGAAGAAGCCACTAAATGGTCCAACCTGACCAGCGCTAAAAAGGTTCAGTTGGCATCTAAGCAATGGAGGACGGCGCACTTGTTGACGAGGATATGAAGTTTCCCCTCCTTTTCCCTGATAATATTGACTGCGTTTCTGATACTTTCTTTCTTTGTCACATCGAGCCCAAGTCTGCGAGATGGGTTGGTTGATAAGCTAGCAATATCTTGGCACATACGGAACGAGACGTCCACTCTTTGAGATCAAATATTGGAGTGATCAGATTCATCAGTACCACGGGTTATCATCTTGACTCACCGAGTTCCCGATTCTCTGGGCGACGTCAGATGCGGCTTTATCCAAGGTCTGCTCTCGTCGTCCACCGATGTAGACCGTTGCACCGTGGACGGCATAAGCTTCTGCGATCATCAGACCGCTGATAAAATGGTCAGCCTCAGTTATGCTTCATCGCCGTCCACGTACATGCCAGATCCCCCGCCTGTGATCAGCGCGACGAGCCCAGTCATGTCGTAGAGAACATTTGAAGAGAGATGATGTGCTTTTGGTACGGTTGCCATTGTCGTGCCGAAAGTGGTAAGGTGCGAGGGAAAGGAGTCTGTCCGGATATTTTCGCGGGCCAATGATAAGCAGGTTATACAAGCTTCGAAATAGCCCCTATTACCAATGTAAGATCTCTTGCTGAAGACTGCTCTGGTTCGCGAATGCGAGGGGAGAGAAGTGGATGGGGGAGGGAGCATCAAACGACCTCCTTTTATGCGATTTCAGGAGGTCAGCTGAGACGCTTATCATGATTCCATCAGATTTTACTCAGCAATCAATGTCGGAGGCTCCATAAATGGTGAGGAAACCCCTGTGAGGGGGCCGCAGGCCTCAGCTGGGGGCCTTTGTATTGAAAGCGCGGAGTTTGAATGTCATACAGCTCCTCGAAATACCTCCTCTTGGTTCAATAGGAGTAATCAGCGCCGCTGTCAAAACTATACCAGCGAGTCATCGAGCTGGACCTGTCCATATCCAGGAAATTGGCAGTGTATGGTACACGCCTCTGCAGCGGAGCGAGTCTTTCGGCTAGTGGATCTTACTGACCTGATATGCGAAAATGCAGCCGTCAGAAGTCCAGATGGGAGGCTCCTTGACGCATCGCTACTGGTAGCTCTCGCCAGGCTCAATAGCTCCATTTCAGTTGCTGCACTCAGACAACTCTGGAGACACGTACATTCCTACCAGATCATTGTTGACCTTGTGCCGTCTCTAAACCCGTTCAACCGAGGCCACATTCGAGACAAGGTCAGTTGCCATTCCTTACTCTCGTTTATCTGCCCATTGCTTTTAAATTCATTATAGTTTCTGGAAAACTGTCAATATTGGCGTGCTCTATTCTATACGAACCTGATCTACTCTCTTCGCCCCCTCGATAGTGGCGACAATGTCTTCGGTCTGGATGCACTTTACTTCAATATCAAGCGTAGATGGCCGCAGGAACCAATCTACAAAAACCTACGTGATCTTGAGCTTACTCGCGACTTTGGTCCCGGAAGCAGACTCTTGGAGACCATTGATCTCACTCAATTACGACATATCTCGCTACCCATTACTGCCAAAATTGTTCCGCTTCTTTCGTCGATCTTTGATCGGGTGACGCGGCTCGAGTCTTTGGAGATCACCACCACCGCATGCGGGCCTTGGGTGACGTGCGGTGTTACCCTGATTAAATCACTGATAACTGTCAAAAAGTTGAAGCTACGCATATGCTCAGATGTTCTGATCGACATGTTACACTACTTTCCCTACTTTCCGGGTCTCACGTCCCTGGAACTAGTTTGCGATCTCCTGGAAGAGAATACCCTGGGAGCAAGGTATGCATTTCCCAAAGGCAACGTTCCAAAGTGGCCCACTGGCAGGTCGTGGCAACTCTCACTGAGAGCAACCGATGTCAATATGGCCCTCATTCCCACCATTCTAGAAAAAGGGACGCCCAAATATCTGCTTTATACATCCCTCGAGCTGCACTTCACGACTACTGTGAACGATTCAGCTCGGACTCTTACCAAGGCCATCCGATCAATATCGCTGGAATGCCCAATGCTCACCTCTTTGACTATTTTGCAACAACCCCCCACTTCCCACTCCGCCGATAAAGCACATCTAGCCAAGGGACTTCTGGAACCATTACTCGTACTTCGTCACCTACGGGTGATCCATATCGTCCTAGAGAAAGGGTTACTCATCACTCAATCACTACTCAGTGACTTCTCCGTTCAGTTCTCGCAGCTGGAGCACTGTGTATTTGGTCCCTCCGACGTAGAAAATGAGAAGGATGGTTCTGGAATAGAGGGTGATACTCTCATTTCAATTATCGATATGGCGAGATTTGCGTCCCGCTGTCGGCATCTCCGAACTTTGGGCATGACGGCGCACAGAGTGACGAAATGCTTCGACGGGGCGTGGACAATGGATCATGTCTCGAGGAGCCTGGTGTCGCTTGATGTGGGGTGCACACCTGTAGAAAATACGAGAGAGACTATTGGTTTTATCCGGCACGCATTTCCGTTTCTCGACCGCCTCACTTGGGAGGATCGAGGAGAAAATCGACGTGAGCATATATCGGCGTGGAGCGCTATCCATAGCATTCTATTTTCTTAGAATCTAACGGTAAATGCTTGAACGACGAGAATATGTACACGAGATGTCGAGATCTTATAAAATGGTGAAATGGGTCGTGAATAAATGCATTTGACTCGCAACCATATTTTTGTGTACTTGTTTCGCTTTGCGCACCCTGATGTGGAGACGACTTCTTGACAGCCCCGCATTGGAGTCCACTCTACAAAATGGTCAAAATATTCTCTCAAACACATAAATATGAGTAAGTGATGCTTTAGAATTGATCCTCTGTTCGGCACGGATGCACACGATGACCTCGATGGCTGACCTCACCTCGTTTTAACAGTGACACCTGGGGAACAGTAGCTCTGGCGTTTTTCCTTCGTTACCCTAATCGATATTCGTCACATGTCGTCTCTGCCGACGTGTTGTCGCGAACGCTCACGCCAGCCGGCACGCTGCGCACGACCCGGCTTATTCTCAAGAGGGGCGCGTTGCCTGCTTGGTTCCCCAAGGGACTCATGCAACGCGCAGAAAGTTGGATTGTCGAGGAAAGCGAGGTCGACGTGGACGGCAAGGTCTTGACTTGTCGAACACGAAATCTCGACCATGTAAAGGTCATGGAGGTCATTGAAACGACACATTTGCATGAAGCAGAAGACGGGTAGGTTTCTTTTCTGCGTGTTTAACCCTTTAAAGGCGTGGCTCACATTTTTGCCCAGGACAACCGTCCACAAGACGGAAGCGCGCTTTGTTTCTGGCGTCGGTTGGGGTCTAAAGAGGAGAATTGAAGAGTATAGCGCAAGTAAATTCAAGACAAATATCGAAAAGGTGGGCGCGTTTGATAATTTTGCTGTCGTTGATTTTGACGATTGCAAGTCTCGACTTGGTCTCGCTCTGGTCGTCCGACTCTTGCGTGAAGCCAGACTGCAGCTCGGAAACAGAATGACTCAAGATGGGAACCGCTGGAATTACAGTGATATACATGCAGCCGCGTTGGAACCTTCCTCGACTACCCCCAGTTCATCCGCTTCGACGCTGTCTTCCTACCATTCCAATCCGATTAATGTTCCTAACGGCAGTCGAGAAGTCGAGCCATCCTCTTCCATGCAACGCGACCGCTCTCCTTCAAGTTCTCAATCGTCGGTGAATCGAGCTTCAAACGCCAGATGGTGGTGGTGGTCTTCACGAGATTGATGCATATAGACATTTCGCGTCGACTCGTCTGCTTTGCTGTAATTCTTTTCTGTTCCATTGGTTCACGTCGCGTTAGTAGGTAGCATCTGCTCATTTCTGTACACTGTAACAACATCCGAGGGAAAACACGACCAATTACCTTCTCAAATCAGGGATCTGTTCATTAAGTATATTTTCGCGAGGTACAATCGACTAAAATAATCCAGTGGTATGTACGAGGAACAAATCCCGACTGTAAGTTATAGCAAGGTGCCTCTGACAGTGAGAGCGCTCATGAAATCCGATATTTTCGCTCCGAAGAAGAATGGCATCTGTTCGTCTTATTGAACTATGTTTATAATGTGTTCTGGGTGCTGGTGAGCCTCCATAGCGAGCAGAACTGCGCTGACGGCAGGCCGCGGCGGAGACCACGGAACATCGAACCAGTGTGGTTCAAAAAAGACATGGATATAGTGCCCTTAGGAATGGCAACGTTGTTTGAAAGTCGCCTTACGTTGACTGTTCAAGCATCACCCATGGCACTTTCATCCAATATCGCATATATACAGGGCACCACTCTGTCCGGCGTAAATTGAGATGGGACTCGAGTCAGAGCTAGGCGTCGCGTACTTGAAGAGGAGCACAAACGCGTGTGCGCTGCGATTATCGGCTCTGGCTCTGGTCACAGTGCCGGCTGTGTAGCAAAGGGCCAATGAGTAACCAAACGATTCGACAGTTCTCACACGTATCAAGAGGAGAAGAGCGATGATCCGAGTCAAATTCGTCATTGCCTGGAACGCGTACGACGGGACGAGTCTACAGTTACGCAGTCCCCAGCTCGCGAAATAGCCGATTCATAGAGGACAACAGCCAGACTGAACGTTGGGTATTGTCCAACTCTGGTCCAGACTGACTGAGGTACCAGTAGCATATTCCTCGAGTGAGGGAGAGGGAGAGATTGGGATCCGGCCTGGTGGGGGTTTCTATTCACGGGCAACGTGTCGGAGTCTCCATTCCAGTGTAAGAAACAGAGCTTGGGAACCCTCCCGGATACGTTGTCAACTGGTTATGGCCGACATCTGACAGACGGCGGTTCTTGGTTGATGATCAAATTGTTTGGTCGTCTGTGGATTCTGTAGAATATAGCGAAATACGAATGCTATCTTGTAATGTGTGGCCTGCGAGTGGCGTGCGTGGTACCCCGAAATTTGGACTTCGCCAGAAGATCTAGACATCAACGCGTTCTGGGAGAGAGCTCGGTTGGTCTAGGGGACGCGATATCTTCAGATTCGTACTCTTCTCGTGCAAGAACTCGTCCTCTTCGACTCGGCACGTCGCCAACATTGGGATTGGAAATAGCCACAGCGCAGTTTATCGGTACGTTGCGCACCCCCAGCTATCCAAATTATCTCCTGTTATGGACATGCTGACACTGTATCACGTGTGTAGAGCTACACTCGACGAGCGCAACATTCCTGGCCCCGCCTGCTGCTCAACGCCGATAACAGCAACCGCCAGACGTCACCATTTTACATCGCTCTTGTTTATCCACGACTTAGAATCCATCTACACCTTTTCATAATTCACAGGTGAGCTCGTTGTCTCGCTCGCCGCAGCCTCTATGCACGTGTTCTCTCGCCATCAACATTGGCATTCGCTTAGTCTTATTACGCTCTCGTCGCCCCATTCAACGTTGGCCACTTTGCTGACATACCACAGATAACATGGCAAAGAAAAAGAAGGCAGCAGCAGCGAAGAAAGCTGAGGACGTCCCAACATCCACAGCCCCCACACCCGCCCTCGCATCACCAGCAGTCGAGAAGTCGCAGGAAGAGGCCTTGGGTGCCCTGATAAGCCAGGTTGACAATGCGGAGACACCAAATCCAGAACCCACTGAAACACCTGCGCCGGCTGAACCAGTCGTCGAAACTCCTGCTCCAGAGGGTGGAAATGAGGTGGAAGAAGGTGCAGCTGCAACCACAGAACCAGCACAGGAATCTGCAGCAGCAAAGAAGAAAAAGAAGAAGAAGAAAACGGGTGCTGGTGCTGGTGGAGGCGAGACCAAGGACGACGAGGCGCCTGTGGAGAATGCTGGACAGGAAGAGACAAAGGAGGAACCACCAGTTGCTCCTCAGCAAACTGAGGAAGAAACGGAAGCTGCGCGTCTCAAAGCTGAGGAGGAGGAGGCAGAGGCCGCTCGCAAAAAGGCTGAAGAGGAGCTTCTCGCATCTGTTGCTGAGCCGACTACAACCGCAATCACTCGTATGGACCATTGCCCGCGTAACGTACCTTGGTATGATCTCTGCCCCGACTGCTTTCAAGCTCGGTATGTACATCGATCCACCCAGCCCGTCTGTCCCCAGCCATGTTCTAAATCCCTCGCAGTATGACGAATTGTTTGCGAGTTTGATTCTTCAATCGTCGCATAACATCGTCCCGCCCTCAAATTCACTATTTGATCGTGCCAATAGCAGTTCGGGTCGGGTTCCGGGCAGCTCAACCTCCCGGCCCATTCGCCGTCCACGCTCACGAAAAACATCGGGTTCCAGGCCGAGATCCACGGTGCCTACACCATCCGAACTCCTTGAAGATTGCTATCCTCTTCGCTTTGGGGACGGTGCACGTCGAGGCAGCAGGTGCAGTCAGGCACGAGGCAAAACTGCGATCTTCCCCTAAGAAAAAGTACGCAGTTCTGCCTGTGATGACAGGGGCAAGACTGTAATGAGTTCAGGAGTGGCACCGTGTATATAGCTCGGTTATGTATGGCCTCGGCCTCCATTCTAATTTGATCTTGTGAGTTCAACAGCGCTAGTGAAAGGAGTTCACACCCACATCGGTAAGCAAGGGGCGGAACTCACGACCCAACCGGTGCTGCTCATCTGCTTTGAGTTCAGGTTTTCCCCATATGCATTCACCAGCAACTGTACAAACCAGCTTGTGAATTCACGAGCAATTCCGGCAGGACTGTTGCTCCTTTGCTTGGCTCAGGGGCACTCGCGGAATTTGGCAATTATTCACTCCCAAGTCGACCTGTGAGTCCACAGCAAGGTCAATATCTCCGAAGGAATTCACTAGCAGTTGTACAAGCGGTCAATGAATTCACACGCTAGTACGGCGAGGCCCATGGCCACAGGAACTCACTTGCCATTGTACAAACGACCATGAGTTCACGAAAGATATCGTGGACATGACATAGACAGATGCTTCTTTGGTAATTCAGGCAAGCCGGTGAAGTGTGCCGCTGATCACAGTCAGACAAACGGCCCATGAACTCACGGATAGCTGCGGCGGAGTTGACATACATGACCGCCAATCTTGTACTGAGAACAGCGGGCAAAGTGTAGCGCCAAAGAAATTCACTTGGAAGGGGACAAACGACCCGTGAATTCACATATAGGCACGGTGGAGTTGATATACATCACCGCTAATCTTGTATTGAGAACAGCGGGCAAAGTGTAGCGCCGAAGAAATTCACTTGGAAGTGGACAAACGACCCATGAATTCACGTATAGGCACGGTGGGATTGGCATAAATGACTGCTATTCTGGGAATTCAGGGTGACCGGCAAACCATGCCACCGAAGAAATTCACTTTGGAAGTGGACAAACGACCCATGAATTCCTGGATAGCCGTCTGGGGCTGACGTATGCACTACCTTCTTTGGTTAGCATTTTGAATGAACTCGCATGCGTCTTTGCAAACTGCTGATGAGTTCACGAATATTCCTGGCAGAATTTATGATTGCTACCGCAGTTCACTCAGGGTCATAGCAGACATGTTCACCAGCCTGTCGGTAATATATTTCTTGAGTGCCGCGAAAAACTTCTCCCTGTCCATGGATTTGACGCAATCCCTAGAGGAAGCTCGCACTGCGACTCAAGCAGGCCCGCCTCCTGGCGCTGAGCCATTTGACGATTCCAAGTTTTTTGATTATCAATTTCATGGACCTAGAGGTGTGGTGGTGCTGGAAAGACATGACACGCTTGCTAATAAATCCCCTTTTGTGCAGATATCCATGATTACTGGAAACTCATTATCTCGGGTAAAAAATGGGAGCTTGTTTTTGCGCATTGTATTCATCGCTACACCGACATACCTGACGAGGCTTTGTCCCGCATCGAGAACTCGTTCAAAGAACTAGAACAACGACTCTGGAGCGATGCTATCCAGCTTGCACGCTGGTATTGTCAGTATTCGCGGCGAGATGAGAAAGAGAATTTCATTCGAACCATGGTCAATGGGTACCAAGAGATTGACCAAGCCCGCAGCTGGGTTAGGCGGCTTGACACCTGTTCCTTTGAGGAAAAGGTTCATTGTATGCTCGCAAGACATATTCATCACCCTGAGAAGGAGGTAGAGCAGATGATCAATCAGCTTCGCGAGGCCAGTTACCAACGAACCCAGTCGCTCTTTTCCGAGTTCCATATTGACGAAGACAATCATTGGGCTCTCAAAACCGATGAGGAGTTTTATGAAGATGGCTTAGATAGTGATGATATGCCCGTTTCGAATGGGTTGAGCTCATGGGATGCTGACGAGCGCGCGTGTGTACCAAATGTTCTATAGAGCATGAAATGCAACTGTTTGTCGTGTAAAAGTACCGAGGAAATCTAAATACATTGGTTACTGCAAATACCGCACGCTTACTTGCACCTGCCCGTGCCGAGCTAAAAGAATGTCTTCTGTCGTTCAGCTTTGGTCAAGTCGTGCGACTACTTCTCTTAGCCATATAGACGTGAATAGGCGTCCCAATAGACGCAAGAAATCGCCCACAAAGGCAACACCAGACACTCTACCTGATTCCCTCCGGTTCGACCATGATGATGGACACCAGCAAATGGATCTCGACATCACAGAACAATCAATTCTTCCTAAGTGTCATACTGCCATGCCAAGAAAGAAGGTACGAGCTATGAAATTAGTTCTCAGATCATGCGTCGCTCAGTTGAGTAGAACCAACATACCTTTCTTCATGACTGGATCCCCCGTGCTGATGAATATCTGTCTGCACTCCTGGATTACGAGTCATTGGCGAATACGAGTCATTGTCAGTGTGGTTCTGGAATCCCCGCTGCGTTTCTTTGCACGAGCTGTGTCGCACCATGCGTCTGCACTCAGTGTGTAGTGACCTCTCATGCAAAAACACCGTTTCATAGGATCAGAAAGTGGAATGGACTCTTTCTACAAGAGACTTCTCTTGCCGAATTGGGTCTGGTGGTTTACTGTGGACACGGCGGTCATCCATGTCCAAACTCGACTACTCCAACAAGGCTAATAGATCTTCATCTTGATGGATTTCACCCCTTACGAATCTCCTTCTGTGGCTGTGATACGGCTCGAGCAGCTGATATCCAGTTATTTCAATCCCGAATGTTCCCAGCCTCGGTGGATAACCCGAGAACAGTATTCACATTTGAAGTACTGGAACACTTCCGCATACTGAATCTCGAGGGAAAGGGGAGCATTCATGCATACAGTTAGCCCAAAAACTGTTCACACCGCCACCTCGGCCGCCTTGCTACCCCTGTATCGCTCGTATTAGTTAGTCTAAATCTATGTAAAGGTCATTTGAGTATACTTCAGTATCTTTTTTATATCTGAAAGAGATGTCAAGAGTTTAGAAACTGTGTAGATCTAGAAATCGAGGTACAAAAAGGGAGACTCTCGTGAATAGTTTTTGTGCATTTTGTGACACACCCCTAGATCACGTGAATTAGAGTTCTAGCAGCCTTGTAAACAGTTACAAATAACGGAATGAGATATATAAGGGTCATTAGAGTCATTGGTATGTCGCTATCACATCATGTCACCTCTCTCCAAGCAGAAACAGCTCGAACTTCGTCATCTGCTTTTGGCGGGCAAATCCTACTCGTCTATTAGCAAAAGTCTTGGTATTGCACCTCCAACTATCTCAAAATATAAGAAGAAATGGGATTTGGAGCTTACCCATAAGCCTGGTGGCCGTCCTACCAAGGTTTCAGAGCGTACTCGGAGTGCAGCCGTGCGCCTGGCACTTGGCAGCAAGACCTATACTGCCAGGAGAGTAAAGCAAGCACTCGGAATCAACATCTGCACACAGACAGTCCGTAATGTGCTCAAAGAGGAGGGGCTTAAGGCCTATGTCAAGGTCAAGAAGCCCTTACTTACTCGGAGGCACATGAAGGCTCGTCTTGATTTTGCCTACAAGTACCGCCACTGGACTCCTGAAGACTGGGATCGAGTTATATTCTCAGATGAGACCAAAATCAATCGATGTGGCTCTGATGGGAAGAAGTGGTGTTGGAGGGAGAAGGGATCCAAGCGACAGCAGCATCAGCAGACGAGCACAGTCAAGCATGGAGGAGGCCATGTGATGATATGGGGATGCTTCAGCACGTCTGGACGAGGAAAAATGTGCAACATTGATGGTATTATGGATGCTGAGAAGTATGCTCGCATCCTTGACCAGAATCTCCTCGCTTCAGCCCGCAGCCTTCGACTCACACACGAGGAGGATTCATCTTCCAGCAGGACAACGACCCAAAGCACGCCTCAGCAACAGCTCGAGACTGGTTTGAAACTCATGAAATCAGACTTCTTGACTGGCCTTCTCAGTCCCCCGACCTCAATCCGATCGAAAACCTGTGGAGAGAGCTCAAAATGATTCTCAACGATTATCCCACCTGGCCGAGCAGTATAGACGAACTAGTGAGACGAATTGAAGTGGAATGGGGGCGTATATCAAAGGAGAAGTGTGAGAAGTACATTAGAACTATGCCCAATAGACTGGAGGCGGTAATTAGGGCGAAAGGGGGTAGCATTGACTATTGAACAAAAACTATTCACGAGAGCCTCCGTTTTTGTACCTCGATTTCTAGATCTACAGCGTTTCTGAACTCTTAATATCACTCTCAGATATAGATAAGATACTAAAGTCTTATAAAAAGTCCTATACATAGATTTAGACTAACTATTACGAACAGTACAGGGGTAGCAAGGCGGCCGGGGTGGCGGTGTGAACAGTTTTTGGGCTAACTGTACACCGAAGCTTTATGTCGTCTCACTAGCAGTCGTGATGGAACAAGCAATATCCCGGTGGGTGTTTGGTGCTGTATGGAAGGGATTTCTCACCGATTATTATAGGATCGTGTGAGAGAATTCAGACGTGTTGCTCGTCAATGGAGTTATTTAATAGCACGAAGGGACTCAGGCGTCTATGGAACCAGAACAAGCCACTCGTCCCAATTATGCTCAAAATGTCCCGCATGCCCACAGCCTGGAATAAACGTCGATGAGAATTGGCAGGAAACAACACCAGAAGATAAGTGGTACGACGCCTTGCCATGCTCTAATATCTGACTAATTATTTTTGGATTAGGTGGCTATTGCGACGATATGTTCACTTTGGTGCAAACTTTCGCCTGGCCCTATCAAAGCAAGAAAAACGATGCTCACTTGATACAGCATTGTGGATGGATGGTGGATTCTTTGCTGATCCACAACAGTATCGTGATTATTTGTCAACTGTGAGCACGGTTCAACAAGAGGTGAGTATATTCGGTCTTGCTATCCCGGTCTCACTTAGTGGCCAAGACTTCCGACTGCTCAAATTATCGTGCTGTTTCAAACATATCACGGAGCCGATTCAATAAACTTGAAGTTACTGGCATTGCGGGAGCCGTTTGTAGGCACGAGTGTGCAATTCCTCAAGGATTTGTTGACTTGTTCAAAGGCGAGCGGTAAGTGACCATCTCTCCAGTCATTATTAACTGTAATATATTTCCGAATCAGCTACGTCAACTCGGACTTTGCAATTTCACGTATTGTGACCCAAATGAATGGAATCCGGGATGTCGCCCTCACCTATGACATAGCCTGTCAATACAGCCGCAACTTCCAGAGACGATTTGATTCACTAGCCGCCTTTCTCCGGCTACCACCGCATTTGCGAATCATTTTTTTGGTTCCCAAATTCCATCTTCCAGCCCATAAAGAAGCATGTCGTTATCAGTACTCACTCAATTTCTGCAAGAATGTTGGACGCACAGATGGGGAAGCTATTGAGCGCTTCTGGAGTGCCCATAACTATCTCTCTGGCAGCACGATGCGCACGAGCCCATGTTCCCGACAAGATGCCCTCAATTTCCACTTCAACTACTGGAACTGGAGGAAAACACGCAAGATGGGTGGGTCGCTCTCTTCGGATTGATACTGGGAGCTAACTATGTGAAGGCAAAACGCTACTAAAGCGTCTTCAGAATGCACGAGAAATGCTTGTTCAGCATACAATCCTCCTTGCTGACCTACGAGATAGTGTGGGGGTTGAGAAATCCACGGTATGAGCACGCTTCCCCACAGGCTTCTCACTGGAATGATCTTAGGTATGGTCACAACTAGAGGACAACTACATGATAAGGCAGGGTGAACACACCATTTATCAAACACTCGCAGATCGAGGTGCGTTGCCTTCTCAACAAGAAATGCCACTAAGCTTCTGTAGCTCCAACGCGGTTACAAGTTTTGCAGAGATTAACCCAATTCAACAATGATCTCCAGCCGTTAGGAGCTGAAGATGACAATCGTCCAGCAATGGTGCTTTGGATCAACGACGGCCTTGAAATTGAAGAACAGCAGTCAGTCCTTACTTTATATTTCTAGAAGTAGTCTTATATTACCACCAGAGCACGACTAATTGTACTTATACAATCTACCATTGGTGGAACGGAGCGTCAGTTGGTGGAACTCAACCGGAAAAGAGCCAACCTCAGCGAGAGAATAAATGCATGGAAGGCAAGAGCTCCGGATAATGGGCAAGATGATGGTGACGATGAGCCTACACACAATCCGGAATTACAGAGGCTTATGTTGCCATCTCAGCTGCCATACCACGACCAGAATGAAGAACTTCGGCGGATTGAGAAAGAGCTTCGGGAAGCTCAGGCCTTCGACTACCTACGTGCTCTCAGAACCAGCCTTGCGGAGAAGATTGCACTGGTGCGTGACAAGGAAACAAACCAACGTGGAAATCAAGCGAATGCACGAGCACGTTCAGTAATTGATCGTGTTCAGATGCGTATCGACTTTGAGGCATCCAGATATCGCGTTTCATTCAGTGCTCTTCAGAGACTTGGTGGAGTGGATAATGTGGAGCTCATGCCACTTGCCCCTCAGGACGTTTCCATTGCTAATGTCTTCCGGTTTACATGCGACTTAGAACGTGGCTATAATACTTCAACATCCTGGATTTGGCGGCGACACGCTGTAGGAGAACAAGCAATGGACAATGACTGGTTAAATGAATGTGAGTTCTGGTCGCATCTGTTTCGAAATCTCATGTCATTTTTAGTCCTCCGAGTTCGCTTTCTAGAGGCAAAGGTCAACCATGATCGGTGGAAGGAGGAATGCGAGCTTGTGCGTGTGGAGCTTGGATACACATATCGCTCATTTCGTCACTGGCAATGGGAATGGATCCAGAAGGCACAGCATAGTCAGGTGGCTGGCGAGGTTGCACATTCTCACCTCATGTCGCATCTCTATGCGATGTTGGCCCATGAGGTGGGCGAGATCATTGTTCAAGTTGATCATGGTGGAGCATAGTAATACAAACTTGTGCACTTGAATCGTAACATCATACTCTGGGTAATCCAAATAAGCTCTCCAGTTTGAAATCCAATGTCGAGATGCCTAGCCAACAGAGTGCTGACTATGGTCAATATGAATTCACAAATCAGTGAGCCTGAACAAATTTGAAATGAACTCATGTTGCAACATTTACAAGGCCAGGATGAGCGACGACCATGAGCTTCCAAACCATGAATTGAATACTTGAGTACTTAGTGCTTCTCCCTATATCCACGAATACTCGAAACAAGCAACAAGTTAATTTGATGTGGAGATCGCATTTGATAGCACTTGTCACGCAGTGGCAGAGTGGCAATGCAAAGGAGCGGATATAAATTGTGGAGATTTGATCGTGTTTACCTCATTCTGTTTGCTTACTGCTCTGTCTGAGACTTTTTGTTCATTGTCTAGGTGCAATTATTACACAACTCCACGATATGTCGACAGAACTGAACTGCAAGATATGCATCAAGCTGAGATCGCTTGATTCAACACTTGGTTTCATATTCTTCCGCATACTATTTCCACCTTTTTTTTGCCTTATATCGGGCATGGGATGACTGTCGTTGCGAGTTGAGCATAAAAATGAACAGTTCAGTCAAATTGCATTAGAGCCTATAGGCCACGGGTGGTGTTAGAATTCAGATAATTATACACTAAGATCTATCTTATGTCATTTAGAGAGCCATTTATGTAGTCCATGGTCCTTGTAATGTCTAAAGCGGGATTTTCTGGAGCCAATATCACTATTTCTTTGGGGAAATCTGGATTGGCGAAAGAAAAGTGCAAAACAAGCATTTTAATTTCACTTTTACGTTGAATGACAGAGACGAAACTGCGAAATAGTATCTCCTTAGCGCTCCAGGAAGCCGCCAAACTTATTGGCCCACGCAACTCGTCTCTCTTACAGATGGAGATATGTTAGGATAGACAAATCAGGTATTCCTGTGGCTTCCTCATTGCATACTTCCCATAGCAACCCTTGGGATAGGTGGAGAACATCTCAAGCTTCTCGGTTGGGACGGCGGTGTTGCATGTGATGAGAGTGGTCATGACACCACCAGGAGTCTCAATGTCAGTGGAGAGTGGGGCCATATTGTGAAAGAGAATCTCCTGGGTCTTCTCCGAGGTGTCACCCGAGGGTATGATAGCATGGACAGTGGCACCATAGACGACGCGTGATGGCCTAGTCTGGGTTGATGCTCTTGTTGGCCTCCTTGCTGTTGAAGAAGTCAGAGACGATACATGAGATACGGGTCGAGCCACCAAAGAGGTCGATTTTATGGACGTTCGACTTGTCATTCCGCAAGTCTCTTAAGGCCTTCTTGACCAGGTCGTGGGTACCGCCATAGAAGAGGTCATAGGAAAGCCCTTTGAAATGAGCATGGATAATGGAGGTGTGGAAGTCGATGCCCTCAAAGAGCGGGTCAATTTCGATGGTGGTCTGAATGGGCAGCCGAGGAGAGGGTGCGCTTCGCACACTCGCAAGCAGTATGAAGACGGCGGAGGGCACGAGCGTTCGAAGAGAGATCCTTCTTGTGCTTGCGCTTGAATTCTTGGACGATCACAAGAAACAGGTAGTATGATTATTTTATGATACGTACTACCCCATCCGACACGCTTAGTCCCACTGGTTGCTTCTGGCGCTCCGAGCGACGCAGACTGTCAGGATCGGGAGGGTCAAGTTTCCGTTTCTTCCTCAGCGGTTTGCCAGAACTTGTGTCCGGGTTCTTTGCACGTCCGAGATGATATTTTGACTTGTTGAGAGCTTGTGGCCGATCTGTAGCTATTGTTCTGTCAGGCATGCCACGAAAATATAAGGGACAAATACCTTGTTCAGTTGGAGGTGGAACCTTAGTCGACGGAGGTAACCCACGAAGTTCAGCAAGGGGGCCCTGAGAGACATTCCGAGGCTGCAAATCAGAGGACTGAGATGGCCCTGGGACTTGTAAGTATGGATGGATCGGCCCTGACTGCACAACTACGAGACAAGATGGTGAGATCATGCTAAAATGAGGCCACAACGCACCAAAATCATCAATCAAAGATGGTCGAGGGGTGTCTGCCAGTGGTAGCGGCGGCCAAGTGGGCGACTCTGTCAAGAAAAGAGGTGTTTTCAGAGAAGACGGCTCCTCTGAATTGAGATTTGGGCGCGTTTCATTGTCGCTGTTGTCCACTTCATGTGGTGTGAGATTGGCGAACACAATCCAGCAGTGACGCACCATTACCAAACTGCTTAATCGCGAGATTCTTGAGGGTTTGCTTGAAGATCATACCATGTTCCCATGTTTCATTGCCGCCATCCTGAATGTCAGCAAACCAAGTGAGCCACGCGTCAACAACCTGCTTGCTAGGGCAACTCGTCTTATAAAAAGGAAGTTCGGGAGGTAAAATCTTTCCCGCTTCATCTTTTATCTTTGGAAAGTAGTCGGAGTATGCAATCTGCGTGAGATGGCGCGAAATTCTCTTCCATGGTATTGTCGGAGCCTCAAGCTTGCCATCCTTCATCATTGGACGCATTGCGTCTCGGCGACTTGCTAGAATACAACATGAGGTACATTTCGACTATCCAACTGTTCACTCACCGTAACGATCTGAGATGAGAAAGCGCAGGATTGTGCGTCCCAGGTGAAGATTTGGATACCTGGGCATACCTGGACGTATGTTCTCGATGATTCTGACTCCCTCGCGCTCTCCAATCGAGGTGAAATCCCCCTCCTTGCTTGTGAAGACCGTTGTGTGGGGAGCGTGACGATCCTCCTGTGGATTGACCTGAGTTTCAACTGCCTTCTTCGACGCCTTCTCCCGAGGCCTCTTTTTTTCTGCAATCAACTCGCGCTCAATCGCATCTACAAGCCATTAGAGCAATTATTGTCTCTCGCCAAACGTACTCATGTCCTCCTTTGCCTGGTCTTGATACAATTGGTTTGCATATCCTTGGAAGCTTGCGTTTACTAGACGCCAGACTCGCGGGTCAGCCTTGGATTGCCAGTCCACCCAAGACGGTGCACCATCAGGCTGAATAGCAATCCTATGATATTAAATATCAGTAGATATTTATGGTTCGAAATGCAAGTCTTACATCTTTGCTTCAGGAGGCCCGCCGTTGGCATCCGGGATCCAAATGACAGCGAGAGATGGCCAGTTGAAAGCCGAGTATGTATCGCGAACAAGCGAATGCCATTCACTGTTGACGAGATCGCGCTTATGCCTTACAAAGTCAGAATGATCAATAACAAAACGAGTCACTTACTGAGGTGTCATTAGTACAAATGTCTTCTCAATTTGCGAGAAGAGGGTCGTAAAATTCTCCCATGC
This sequence comes from Serendipita indica DSM 11827, assembly GCA_910890315.1. Lineage (NCBI taxonomy): Eukaryota > Fungi > Basidiomycota > Agaricomycetes > Sebacinales > Serendipitaceae > Serendipita > Serendipita indica. The sequence continues at coordinate 48,009 of CAJVGD010000036.1, forward strand.
CTTGATTTGCGATCCGTCCAATGGAAATTGCTCCTTCTGCTTCATTCTGCGGGCAATAATAGAGCGGATCTCGTCCGTCACTTCATCTCTGTACTTCTGCGCCACGTAGTTGATTTTCTGTGCGTTATTTCCTGCATGAAAATCTTTCCACAGCACCTGGGCACTTCGCTTTGGAGGGGCGAATGTATTTTGACGTCGCGAGAAGTCCACACGATGACGACGGGTGATGATATGAATACCGGTTGGATTCTCAAACCCGCTGGGATCGCTTTTGTTGGTGTCGCTACCAGCATTGCTGTCGGAGTCAGTCTGTGCATCCTGATCCTGCAAGTCTTCGGCGCTACGAGGGTCAAACCATTGCTCCTCATCCTCTGACGAATCCGTGTTGCGGTCACTGGCGGCGGCCCCGTATGATGTGGGAGGCGAATTGAGACGTTGCAAGTGCCCGCCAGGAGGATGAGCATCGCTAGACATTGGAAGGGGGTTATGTTCGCGTTCGTGAGGGTCGTGCGTTTGGGCGACTCTGGTCTCCTGACCGGGGTGGTGATGGGCAAGTGGTGAAGGGATACCCAAACTGGTGCTACCATGTCCCTCGTAGTATTCAACCTGGCGGTACCCAGCGGAGATACCTCCTACTGATTGGGGGAGTGTTGGGTAAGGATCTTCGTGATAATATCCAGCAGCGGTAGGATCGGCGGGAGTGGGCTGGGTAGACAACGTGGTATGGAGATTGTGGTAATGGTGGCCCGAAGTACCGGTGCTCTGCAAATTATGTGCTTGAGCGGTGGAGTACGGCGGATACGACACCTGGGCAGCTTGTGATCCATGCTGCAGGTAAGATTGATGACCATACTGCGTCTGATAGTGATTACTCCACGTTGTCTTGTTAGCAATAGCAACCATCTTTTTCATGTTGGTCGTGAGCCATTCAGGAGGAAACCGTCGCAATTACATACCGGCTGGTGGAGTGCTCTATGGTCATTGTAGTACTGAGACGGGAGTTCTTCATGCACAGATTCGTCCATAGGATTCGGAGGGTACAGTGATATCGTGAACACAGACCAAACTGGCATCGGTCTTAAATATGGGGCCTTGTATTGACATCGGATACACTAGAAATTATAATAGGAATTTTCCAGATCTGAAGGAGGCTAGTCCCAATTCTGGGTATGCAGAAGAAATGGTACTTGTCGTGGCATGTCCATGCGTTTGATGTCAAAGCGCCATAACTACATGACAGGTAAATATCTCATGTAGATTTATAGTCTGTCCCACATCATCCGACTTCTCCAATCGCTGGGTAATATGACCAGCAAGCTTCGAGCGCTCTCAGACCCAGAACCAACGACATGCCCAATTTGCATTCGAGTGTTCAGTACAGTCTCAAGCATGAGAAGACATTTCAAGGCTATTAATCCCTGCTGGCTCAAGAAGGAGTCCAAGAGAGCTACGGCAAAGAAGCAACTGAGGAGTGCAATAAATCATCGATATTACATCCGGTGAGGCTCCTTTGAAAGATTTCCAGCCATTTCTGATGAATAGAATCAGACATCAGGATGTAATTCTGGAGAATCGCTCAAGAAACCCACGTGCTTAATTCATAGTACGTGGATATAATTCCAACTAGGCTTAATCGCCTTAAAATATTCCATATATCTATAATCTATCGATTAAGCAAGTAATTCGTCTGTGTTCAATTTTTGTAAACCAACTGGTGGCAAATCTCTACCTGTATTCTTGAGCTCATGACAGGGACACAGTATCGGTTGTGAGTTCCGCCAAAGCAGTCCGTTAATTTATATATCAGTTGCCAAATGCAATAAATATTTGATTGCGAGGCCCGCTATGGCCCTGAGTGAACTGCGGTAGCAATCATAAATTCTGCCAGGAATATTCGTGAACTCATCAGCAGTTTGCAAAGACGCATGCGAGTTCATTCAAAATGCTAACCAAAGAAGGTAGTGCATACGTCAGCCCCAGACGGCTATCCAGGAATTCATGGGTCGTTTGTCCACTTCCAAAGTGAATTTCTTCGGTGGCATGGTTTGCCGGTCACCCTGAATTCCCAGAATAGCAGTCATTTATGCCAATCCCACCGTGCCTATACGTGAATTCATGGGTCGTTTGTCCACTTCCAAGTGAATTTCTTCGGCGCTACACTTTGCCCGCTGTTCTCAATACAAGATTAGCGGTGATGTATGTCAACTCCACCGTGCCTATATGTGAATTCACGGGTCGTTTGTCCCCTTCCAAGTGAATTTCTTTGGCGCTACACTTTGCCCGCTGTTCTCAGTACAAGATTGGCGGTCATGTATGTCAACTCCGCCGCAGCTATCCGTGAGTTCATGGGCCGTTTGTCTGACTGTGATCAGCGGCACACTTCACCGGCTTGCCCTGAATTACCAAAGAAGCATCTGTCTATGTCATGTCCACGATATCTTTCGTGAACTCATGGTCGTTTGTACAATGGCAAGTGAGTTCCTGTGGCCATGGGCCTCGCCGTACTAGCGTGTGAATTCATTGACCGCTTGTACAACTGCTAGTGAATTCCTTCGGAGATATTGACCTTGCTGTGGACTCACAGGTCGACTTGGGAGTGAATAATTGCCAAATTCCGCGAGTGCCCCTGAGCCAAGCAAAGGAGCAACAGTCCTGCCGGAATTGCTCGTGAATTCACAAGCTGGTTTGTACAGTTGCTGGTGAATGCATATGGGGAAAACCTGAACTCAAAGCAGATGAGCAGCACCGGTTGGGTCGTGAGTTCCGCCCCTTGCTTACCGATGTGGGTGTGAACTCCTTTCACTAGCGCTGTTGAACTCACAAGATCAAATTAGAATGGAGGCCGAGGCCATACATAACCGAGCTATATACACGGTGCCACTCCTGAACTCATTACAGTCTTGCCCCTGTCATCACAGGCAGAACTGCGTACTTTTTCTTAGGGGAAGATCGCAGTTTTGCCTCGTGCCGGACTGCCATAGGTGACAGCTACGCAGTCCCCAGCTCGCGAAATAGCCGATTCATAGAGGACAACAGCCAGACTGAACGTTGGGCATTGTCCAACTCTGGTCCAGACTGACTGAGGTACCAGTAGCATATTCCTCGAGTGAGGGAGAGGGAGAGATTGGGATCCGGCCTGGTGGGGGTTTCTATTCACGGGCAACGTGTCGGAGTCTCCATTCCAGTGTAAGAAACAGAGCTTGGGAACTCTCCCGGATACGTTGTCAACTGGTTATGGCCGACATCTGACAGACGGCGGTTCTTGGTTGATGATCAAATTATTTGGTCGTCTGTGGATTCTGTAGAATATAGCGAAATACGAATGCTATCTTGTAATGTGTGGCCTGCGAGTGGCGTGCTTGGTACCCCGAAATTTGGACTTCGCCAGAAGATCTAGACATCAACGCGTTCTGGGAGAGAGCTCGGTTGGTCTAGGGGACGCGATATCTTCAGATTCGTACTCTTCTCGTGCAAGAACTCGTCCTCTTCGACTCGGCACGTCGCCAACATTGGGATTGGAAATAGCCACAGCGCAGTTTATCGGTACGTTGCGCACCCCCAGCTATCCAAATTATCTCCTGTTATGGACATGCTGACACTGTATCACGTGTGTAGAGCTACACTCGACGAGCGCAACATTCCTGGCCCCGCCCGTTGCTCAACGCCGATAACAGCAACCGCCAGACGTCACCATTTTACATCGCTCTTGTTTATCCACGACTTAGAATCCATCTACACCTTTTCATAATTCACAGGTGAGCTCGTTGTCTCGCTCGCCGCAGCCTCTATGCACGTGTTCTCTCGCCATCAACATTGGCATTCGCTTAGTCTTATTACGCTCTCGTCGCCCCATTCAACGTTGGCCACTTTGCTGACATACCACAGATAACATGGCAAAGAAAAAGAAGGCAGCAGCAGCGAAGAAAGCTGAGGACGTCCCAACATCCACAGCCCCCACACCCGCCCTCGCATCACCGGCAGTCGAGAAGTCGCAGGAAGAGGCCTTGGGTGCCCTGATAAGCCAGGTTGACAATGCGGAGACACCAAATCCAGAACCCACTGAAACACCTGCGCCGGCTGAACCAGTCGTCGAAACTCCTGCTCCAGAGGGTGGAAATGAGGTGGAAGAAGGTGCAGCTGCAACCACAGAACCAGCACAGGAATCTGCAGCAGCAAAGAAGAAAAAGAAGAAGAAGAAAACGGGTGCTGGTGCTGGTGGAGGCGAGACCAAGGACGACGAGGCGCCTGTGGAGAATGCTGGACAGGAAGAGACAAAGGAGGAACCACCAGCTGCTCCTCAGCAAACTGAGGAAGAAACGGAAGCTGCGCGTCTCAAAGCTGAGGAGGAGGCAGAGGCCGCTCGCAAAAAGGTTGAAGAGGAGCTTCTCGCATCTGCTGCTGAGCCGACTACAACCGCAGCCAAGAAGAAGAAGAAAAAGGGCAAAGCTGCTACGCCGGCCGTCGAGAGTCAAGTCCAGTCGGCCGTCATGTCACCCACCGACGAGAACCCACCTGGAGTTGATGAAGGTCAAGGTTATTTCGCTGGTGGCACCACTCAACAAGAACCCGAATCTGCCCCTCAGCCGGAGCCAACAGTCCAGCAAGACTCTGTCACCCACGATGCACCTCCAAAGTCTCCAGCTCGCTCGACTCGTGGCCTGGATCCGACTTCACCAACAAACGATACATTTCTCAACGCTGGGAATACTGCTGCACCTCGCTCTCCTCTGCGTTCCCCAATCAAGGACGCCTTTGCGGACTCGACAGACGCACCACCTATAGCTCCTCGCTCTCCGCTCCGCTCACCGGCACCATTAAATCCTGAGCACGCTCCTCCAAAATCTCCACTTCGATCGCCGCTCAAAGATACCTTTTTAAACTCTGGAGACGCTCCACCTCACTCACCTGCGCGTTCGCCACAAAGATCGCCTCGTCCACTTCCCCAAGCACCGCTCCCGCCCTCTAGTCCACGTATTCCGCCTCTTCAAACTTCAATGCAGTCCCCTGAGAGGGGTCCTGGACACCCAACCCAAGGGCCTCCTTCGCCCGTCAACCGGCGAGAGCCTCAGCCGTCTCATGGATTTGGCTCGCCAGCTACGCCGCGCGACAACAACCAATCACCCCGTGGATTCGACTCTAATCCTCGAGGGAACTCGCCAGTCAGACAACGTGGGCCTCCTCAACAAGGGCTCGGTGGGACGGGTGCTTGGGGAGCGTCGCCGGCCAGACAACGCGAACCTCCTCAGCAGAATCGTGGCTTTGGGTCGAGTGGGTTCGGAAACGATTCTCGTGGTGGAGGAGGTGGATTGGGCTGGGGATTTAGCTCTCAGCCAAAGCCGGCGCCGGCGCCTCCACAACAGACCAATTCTGGTGGGTTTGGCTTGGGTGGGTGGCTTGGAAGCGCGGCGACGTCTCTCTTTGGCGGATTTGGCGGCAATTCCCCTCCGCCCCCTGAGCCAAAGACTGGATTTGGCTTCGGTAGTTTGGGCGGTTCGCAACAGGGCGCACGAACACAGTCTAAACGTACATCGTTTGACAATTATGAAGACCCGTTCAGGACACCCAGTCGGTTTGAGGACCCATACAAACAACCTCAGCAGTGGGAGGATCCATTCGCCAAACGAGGTGGACGTAATGCTCGGGAACAGCAGCACGTCTCTCCAACGTCTCCTACGGACCGGAGGACTGGATTCGGTAGTCTTGCCAACGCTCAACCCCTCTCAGCTGCAACGCCGACCCGTGTCGAACCAGAGCCAGAGCCAAAGCCAATCGTAGCACCTCAACCTGAACCTATAACGGTTGCGCCGGTGGCTCCAGCTGAGCCTCCTGCGTTCACTGTTACAGAAGATCCGCACAAAGAGGGCGGACATGCCGCTACCGAGCAGCCCAAGTTTGACGCTTGGTTCGACCCTCCACCACCGGAAGATGAGGAAGAGGTCGCCGTTGCCGAAAAATTCTTGGGAGAGCAGCTCGACCCGAGTTTCCGTCGAGACAATGTCGATTTCCAAGAGGTTGGCTTGGACGGTGGAGATGCTGCCATGGAACTTGGAAGAACGCCCATGAAAGCTGCGGCGGTCGAATTGCCCAAGTCGCCCTTCATCGGTGGTGGTGCCAAAATTGACGAAGTGGACCCTTGGGCGACACCAAAGAGTACAGCAGGTGTGGCGTTGCCAAAATCGCCGTACCTTGGTGCAGGAACGATTGACGGTGCACCACGATCGCCTGCCCATGTAGCAAACGATCTCGAAGGTCCACCAAAGTCTCCTCGTATTGCGCCGAGTCGGGCTCGTACCCCACTTCCCGAGATTCCAATGACTGCGGAGATTGTAGACCGACCCAAGACGCCTGTCGTGGTTGATGATCCACCGCCACCGCCAGCAGCAGAACCCGTCGCTCCAGAGCCTCAAACGCCAGTCGAGCCTCTTGAAGAGGCGTCGAAGCCCGGTGCCAAAAAGAAGAAGAAGAAAAAGGGTGCCAAAGCCAAGGAGGAAACATTTTTGTCTCCCGAGACCCCAGCTGGAGAGGATGAGGAGAAGACGCTCATGCAAGAGCGCGCCGAGCTCGAAAAGAAGAAAAAGGAGGAAGAGGAGCGTGCCGAGGCGGAACGTATCGCCGCTGAGGAGAAGGCTGCTGAGGAGCGTCGTCTTGAGGAAGAGCGTCTCGAACAGGAGAGAATTGCAGAGGAACTTGCTGCTGAAGAAGCACGGCTCAAGGCTGAAGAGGAGGAAAGAATCCGACTTGCTGAAGAAGAGGCTCGTCTCGAGGCGGAACGCGTAGCAGAAGAGGAAGCACGTATCGCTCGCGAGAAACTTCAGGAGGAGCAAGCCCGTGCCGCTGCACGAGAAGCTGCCATGATCGCTGCCGTCGAGGCTCGTCGCGCCGCCGAAGCCGAAAAGGAAAGATTGGCCAAGGAGGCTGCTGAAGAGGCAGAACGGCTCGAAAAGGAGCGCATCGAAAAGGAGGAAGAAGCTCGACGTGCTGCAGAGGAGGCGGAACGGCTTCGGAGAGAAAAGGAGGAAGAGGAAGAGAGGAATAGGAAAGAAAAGGAAGAAGAGGAGAAACGTCGCGCGAAGCAAGAGGCTGCGATGATCGCAGCTATTGAAGCACGTAGAGAAGCCGAGGCTGCAAAGGCACGCGAGTTGGCAGAGGCCGCAGAAGAGGCGGAAAGGGCACGCATTGCAGAGGAAGAGGCTCGAGCGGCGAGAGAGGCCAAAGAAAAGGAGGAACAAGAGGAAAGAGAGCGTGAAGCTGCGATGAAGGCGCGACGGCAAGCGTTGGCAGCCGCTGCGTCGTTTGCGGCTATCGAGGCCAAACGCGCGGCAGATGAGAGAAAACGCCTCGAAGAGGAACGCAAACGGTTGGAAGAAGAAAGGATTCGTGCAGAAGAGGAGGAGAAACTCCGCGCAGCAGAGGAAGAACGTCGTTTGGCACACGAGCGCGAGGTTGAAGCAGAGTTGGCTCGCATCGAGGCGGAGCGTATCGCCGAGGAGGAGCGTATCGAAGCCGAACGTCTCGCTGAAGAAGAGAGATTGCGCATCGAACGCGAGGAGGCAGAGGCTAGACAGGCAGAAGAGGATCGACTGGCATTCGAGGCCGCAGAAGAGGAAGCACGCAGGCTTGTCGCCGAGGCCACTGCAAAGATTGAAGAGGAGAGAAGATTGCAAGAGGAAGCAGAGGCGGAGGAGAAGCGACAGGAAGAGGCCAGACTCAAGGCCAATGCAGAGGCCGAAAAGCAGCGGAAGAGCGAAAAGAAGAAGAAACGCAAGCAGGGCAAGGACGATGCTGCTGCACGGCTGGAAAAGGAGCGCAAGGATCGCGAGGAAGCGGAGCAACGCGAGCGTGAAGAACGCGAGGAGCAGGAGAGACTCGCCCTCTTGGAGGCCCAGAGACTCGAGGCGGAGAACCAAGAGATGGAACGTATCGCTCGCGAGCTGGAAATTGCCCGATTGGAAAGAGAGCGTATCGCGCGCGAAGAGGAAATCCGCCGTCTCCAAGAAGCCGAGGCTGCACGTTTGGAGCAAGAGCGACTCGAGCAAGAGAGAATCCGGCTTGAGGAAGAAAAGGCCGAACGAGAGCGCCAGGAGGCTGAGCTCGAAGCCCAGCGCATCGAAAATGAGCGTCTGGAGCGTCTCCGCATCGAGGAAGAGCGGCGTCTAGAGTTGGCACGCTTGGAACAAGAGAGACTGGAGGAAGAAGCCAGAAGACACGCCGAGCGCGAGAAACAGCGATTGGCCGACGAGGCGCGCGAGTTGGCTGCCAAACTCGAAGCTGAACGAATCCGGCAGGAAGAGGAGAGACGCGAGGCCGAGAGACTGGCACAGCTGGAGAAGGAGCGCGCGGAGCAAGCGGCGGCACAGGCTTCCACCAACGAGCGCGAGATTACTTCCAAGGATCTTGAAGACCGCTTCGCTACTCTGCGGTTATCACGTATTCGCAAGACGGACTTGTGGCTGAAGATGCCGGAACCGGATCAGGCGGAGAGTGATGCGCCCAGCGCGCCTTCAAGTCCTCGGTCTGGTGCGAGCATGAGTCCAGTTTCGAGTGATTTGGACGAGGCGAGCGACTTGGGCCAGCCGCCGGATAGCCCTCGCTTTGACCCAGACTCGCCACTTCCAACGCGCAAGATTGTGTATCCAGTTGGGGATCTGAGGCAGCTCAAGGACTTTGGCATGAATTCGACGCGGTCAATTGCGAGTAGCGTCGCTCCAGTCGCACCGTCAAGTCCGCCCCGTCAGGCAACACCCTTGTTGTTGATGAATGGGACGAAGCGATGACTGAGGGTATGTGCCATTGATACAATGTCGATCATTGCTGACGAGTTGGGTAGACGACGGGATTTTGACGTGGACGCTCTGAGCTTGTGCATTGCTTTCATTTATTGAACTATGGCTGTGTATGATTACTTGCATTCTATGACTTGGTTCCCTGTTGAGCTCTTTGATGAACCTCGACCACTTGATCGTGTCGCGAATCTTGAGTTCAAACATGGGCCATGAATAGCTCGTTTATCGCCATCACATCGATTCTGATCGTCTTTGTGTGCTGACATGGTCAGGCGGTGCCTCTGACTCTTGGCTCCCTACGCCTCCGAGAGGGACTGATGGCACAAGTTCGATATGACTATCTGCTACGAGTGTGTTGTCTCCTTATCACTAGTAACTGCTAAGAGGCATTTGCGTGGGTGTCAACTGGCCTACTATCCTCACAGGTCCTGCTTGTTGGGGATGCCGGAGTCGGCAAGAGTTGCTGTGAGTCCTTTGATATACATCTTCTGATGCGGATACTCCAACTCCTCCGAAACAGTGCTATCGCGGTTTATGCATGACCAATTTGAGCTCGCATACAACCTGAGAGTGGGATGTGACCTTGGGATAAAGACGATCGAAATTAGTGGACACGATGCGAGGATCATTATTTGGGATATTGGTCAGTTGCAGGAGCAGTTTCAAGGGGTGTCGCTGTTGACCGGTTTTCCTTTAATATACAGCCGGTCATGAACGTTTTCACACCATAACAGCAAGGTATATGACATTTAACCAATGAGTGATGCCTTCGGCTTACTTGTGGATAGGTATTATCGCGACGTGGAGGCCATTGCGCTCGTCTACGATATCACCTCACGCCAATCATATAGGAATCTTGCCTATAAAGTCAAAAATATCCACACTCTGGCACGACCGGTCCGTTTTCTTTCATTCCCATCTTCACAATGGCTCACCATCTCAGGACACGACGGTCGTGCTCATAGGAACCAAGGCGGACTGTGAACCCCTCCGACAAGTCTCGTCAGATGAGGGACGAATGTTCGCTGCAGAACACGGCAAGACTTTTCTAGAGACTTCAGCGCTCGAGACCGAAAGCGATAGGGATAACGTACATACGGAGTTTATGACCATCCTTACCGGTTAGCTCGTTTTTGATACGCTGATTATGACCTAATTCCCCAGTAGAAGTGTACTTGAACAAGAGGTATCGGGAATTGGACCAATCGACACTCGATTCATTAGCTATGATCGAGAACAGAAAGAACATCTGGTTATCTTTCATGCCGTCGGCTGCGATTATGCCGAAAGCTGCTGGTAGGCGTGCACATTTGATAAAATCCGGTTAGTATAGGTTTGGCAAGTCCTTGTCTCATAGTGGAGCGGTGCAGGGGCTCATGAGGAGAGTGGTTGAGTGTGTACCTCATTTGGTTTGCCAACCATCTCCGTCTATGGCGGAGTAGACGCTGTCCTTCCTATTCAAATATCCAATCCTAACGCAGCCAATGCTTTTCGTCAAGCAACATCTATTGATTCAACCATCTATTGCTCCATGTGAGCCGCTGCTTATGCTATAACTCGCTAGATGAACAGGGTTCGGCATTATATTTCCGATTTCGACGGCGTTGGTAATACCGCAAAGACGCCAGAAGCTTATTCAAGGCGCAGGCCAGTGGCGACCGGTGCCTCGCCCAATTCCCACCATTTCAGCCGACTATGATGGACTACTGGAACTTGAACTCCCCGTCTTCCCATGTCTCTCCTATCCTCTTTACGCGAATTATCCTTCTCTAGCGGCTCCCTCTACGTAGTTGGTAAATATATCTTTGGCATCTTCGTTGTGGGCCAACTCGTCGTTATCCTGGCGTCATGGAGGATCATCAAGTCCACCCTACGGCCGTGGTACAATCCATCTCCTCTAAGGGTGCTCAAGGGTCCCGCCGGCGGCTCCGTCATGTTAGGCCAGATGCTGGCTTATAGCATGCCTTCACTAGAGCCTGATGCGTGGTTGCATCGGGTCACAAAGAAATTTGGACCCGTCGCGGTTATCAGAGATACTTTCAACGTACGAGCTTACTAGGAAGCGCTGGTAATGGATTCTGACTAGTTTGGGTTTTGCAGGTCAGCACACTCTGGACCACCGACCTCAAAGCCATCGCCTATGTCCTCAACAATCCACAAATCTACCATCGTCCCGAATCCTTGCGGTATTGGTTCAAAGAGTTTATTGGGGACGGTCTCGTCTACGCGGAGGGCGAAGCCCACCGCCGCCAGCGGCGCATCATGAATCCGGCCTTTGGAGCCACGCCAATACGAGAGATGACGAAGATATTTGTAGATGTGTCCAGTGAGCTCTGCAGCGAGATGCGCGCCCTATGCTCAGCACCAGCCAATTCAAAGAGCATGTTCGATGGCGCGGTGAAAGAACAGAAGTTCACGGAGGGATGGACAGAAATAGACATGGCAGAATGGACCTCTCGAGGCGCACTGGACATGCTCTCGCTGGCCGCATTCCAATACCCGCTTAACACCCTTCACCGATCTCGCAGTTCGAATGACTATGGACTCTTTCACGCCCTCGAAGATGTCTATACATCTTCTGCTATTAATTTTCCGCTCATGCTGCTGCGAGGATGGATACCACTGCTCCGTTTGCGTATGTTCGAATGGGATGATACAAGCGCACGGATGAACCGCCTCCATGGCTCGGTGAAGAGGTTGGCAACAAGGTTGATCCAGGAGAGAACAGAAATGATTCGAGGGGGCCAGATCAGCGCGGGGGACAGGGATGTCCTAACACTCATAGTACGAGCCATGCTGGATGACCAGAAGAGTAGAAGTATGAGCGAAGAGGAAGTTATTGGACAAATTATGACCCTTATCATCTCCGGTAAGCTCATTCCTGCCGTTCTTTTAGTCGTTGATCCTCTGTTATAGGCCACGAGACGCCTGCCTCAGCAATGGTATGGGCGCTACATTCACTCAGCCATGCTCCAGAAGTCCAAAACAAACTGCGCCTCGAAGCGAAATCGATCCTTCAAAACTCACCTAATCCAACGCTCGACGAGCTCAACTCACTCCCATACCTCGATAATGTCGTCCGTGAGGCGCTCCGCTTGCATTCGCCCGGCGCATGGATGGAACGTACTCCACAGACTGTGGATATTATTCCCGTTGGAACACCCTATGAGGACCGTTTTGGAAATATGCGGGATCATATCACGTGAGTCACTTTTCCTTGCCCAGCTTATCCTGAGCGGTGGCTGTAGGATCTCTCCTGGAGACAAAGTCCGGATCAGCGTGCTAGGTATCAACCGCCGGGAGGATATTTGGGGACCGGACGCGCGTGAGTTCAAGTGCGTCCTCATTCCATTTCTCAAATACATTTGACCAACCTGGTGATCTAGTCCAGATAGATGGGACAACCTCCCACAAGAGGCTGAGAAAATACCTGGTATCATCGCAAACTCGATGGTCTTTTCAACTGGCCCACGGGGCTGTATTGGTTTTCGCTTCGCGATTGCGGAGTGAGTTTTGCTCACACATAGCTGACGTCTCGCTAACCAATACTTTGTGTAGGATGAAGGCTATGCTTTACATGCTCATCCGAGATTTCGAGTTCGAAGCGGCAGTTCCCAAGGAAAAGGTCATTCGTCGGCCTCAGTGAGTCGTTACATTCTCTGCTTATATATGCTGACAAATATGCAGAGTTGTTTCCCGTCCAACCCTCAGAGGCGAAGGCGTGAGTCGCTTGCCGATCCGTGTTCGGCCTATCAAGATTACATGCTTGACATAACTGGATATGGCCATGATAACTTCGTTTCTCATCCGTGGGTAGTGCTGGTTTCTGTTGACCAACGTGACGAGGCGAGGATAGAGACATGTGCAATTGACACGTTGCCGACGATAACGAGCCAGTTGAAAAGTCGAGAGTTTTTGATGCCAACCCTCGAGGCTTGTGTATTGCCTTCATTTATTGGCAATGGCTGTGTATGATTACCGCACTTCTATAAACTGATTTCCTGTTCCCATTGGTCAAACAGAAGTCACTGGATCAAGTTACGAATGATAGACACAGGATAAGTCGCCAATACCTCATTTTGGTCCATCGTGGCTGATGGGCATGCCGACGTGGCTAGAGTGGGCGCCTATTTCCTCCCGAATATTAGAAATCCCTTGGAGATATCGGTATGTGCCTCAACTGATGCGATATCCTCAGCTCGCGCTCGTTGGTGATGTTGGTGTAGGCAAGAGCTCCTGTGAGTCCTTTCATACGTGCATTTCTGTGTGGATACGATTACTCTGGGGTAGTGCTATCGCGGTTTACGCATGACCGTTTTGACCCTGTTTACAAGTCAACCGTAGGATGTGACTTTGGGCTGCGGACAATCAAAATCGATGACCACAATGCAAAGATTCAGATTTGGGACACTGGTGAGCGGGGAAATGCTCTGTATTAAACGTGGCTGTTGAACACTGTCAGCTGGCCAAGAGCGTTTTCATACAATTACGGCTGGGTGCGCAACATCACAATTATGGAGATCATTTAATGAGTTGAATTTTGAACAGACATTACTACCGCATGGAGTGCATTGTGATTGTCTACGATGTTACCTCACGCGAGTCATACATAAACCTCTCCTATTGGATGAAGGTGGTTCGCGAGAAGGCCCAGCCCGTTCGTTCTCTGTCTGTCCCGCTGTGAAATTGGCTGACCAAGTCAGGACGCGGTGATGGCGCTCATAGGTACCAAGACAGATTGCGGACGTCTCCGACAGGTCTCTTCAGATGAGGGGCGGATGCTCGCTGCGGAGTATGGCATGACTTTTCGGGAAACTTCTGCACTGGAAAATGACGATGAAAAGGGTAAAGTGCATGCGGCATTTACGGCCATCCTTACCGGTCAGCCCTCTCTCATTATACGCCGACTATGATCTGATGTTCAAGTAGAGGTGTACTTGAACAAGAGGTATCGGGAGCTGGACCAATGGACACTCGATTCATTAGCTGTGGCTGACACCGGAAAGAGTATCTGGTTATCTCCCTCACCTCGTTCTGGAATTATGCCGACACGCTGCTGGTAGACGTGCATATAGCTTACGAGAGTACTGGGGAAAATAGCGAACCTGAATATGAATCCATACGAACCTGAAACTGGACATCGGATATTGAGCTGATGAGCACATAATGAGTATACGGGTTGTCCATAATTATGCATGCACCGGATACGAGGTGTTATACAAATGAGAGTGAATGAAGGACTTGCTACTATATAAGATATATTGCAACGTCGCACCGAGATACAATAACCATAGTTAGTTTGCAGTAACTCTCTTTCTCTCACCTGCTGTAACAATTCAACGTGGGACCTGAAATAACCACCTGATATCTTTGCATGAATGCTCGATACAACGGGATTTGCATGGTTACAGGTATTCTGTGACCCGTTTCCTGTTGAGCTCATTGATGAAATTTGAACAACTCGGCCAATTAGCCGCGACCATTGAACGCCAATGCGAGGTATGAATAGATTCCTTTGCCTCAGTTGGTCGTTTTGATTGTCTTCGTTTACTGACGTGGCCGGGCGGGCGTCTATCTTCCTTGGCCCTTGACGCATCTGAGAGGGATTGATGGCACAAACTCCATACGATTATCTGTTACGAGTATGTCATCTCATTGGCACTAGTAGCTGTCTAGAGGCGTTTGTATGGGTGTCAACTGATGTGCTACCCGACGTAGGTTGCGCTTGTTGGTGATGCTGGAGTAGGCAAGAGTTCCTGTGAGTCCCTTCATGCAAACATGTCAATGCGGATACAATCAATGCTTTGGTGTAGTGCTCTCGCGATTCATATATGACCGATTTGAGCCCGCGTACAAGTCAGGTATAGGAGTTGATTTTCTGACGCGAACGATAAAAATCAGTGGCCATAACGCAAGGATTCAAGTTTGGGATACTGGTGAGCTACGGTAGTGGTTTGCCTGAAACATCGCTATTGACCAGCGGTACTATCATCCAGCTGGCCAGGAACGCTTTCGTTCGATTACGGCTTCGTACGTGACAACTAGAATGTTGGGTGAACTTTTGGGTTTACTCTTGGGTAGGTATTATCGCGGCGTGGAGAGCATCGCGCTTGTCTACGACGTCACCTTGCGCAAGTCGTACATGAACCTCTCCTATTGGATGAAAGAAGTCCGCGAAAAGGCTCGACCGGTCCGTCCTCACCAGTCGTGCTTCGATAATAAACGCTAACCAGATCAGGATGCAGTGGTGGTGCTGATAGGCACCAAGACGGATTGCGGACGTCTCCGACAGGTCTCTTCAGATGAAGGGCAGATATTCGCCGCAGAATATGGCATGACCTTTCTGGAGACGTCGGCGCTCGAAAACGACAACGGAAAGGGCAACGTGCACGAGGCGTTCATGACAATTCTTACTGGTCAGCTCTTATTAGATAGTGACTATGATTTGATATTCGTATAGAGGTTTACCTACACAAGAAGTATAGAGAGCTCGACCGATGGACCGTCGATAAGACGGTAGCAACGACCGACACAAGAAAGAGCATTTGGTTACCTTTTTTACCATCCACTGCGATGATGCCAACGCGGTGCTGGTAGCCCCGTGCATCCGCCAGGTGTCCGCTGGTGAAATGAACATGGATGAACGGACTGATTTGAAAATAGATTTGGGACGTTGGCGTTGATTGGATGTGGGCCTTGCAATGCCTGCCTGATCTGTCCGCAAAGAAGCTCGCGACTGGCCGAAGGAAGCTAGAAGCCTAACCGCTTCGCGCACCCCATCATTTCGGGGGTTGTGATGGACTGGTACAACTTGAACCTCTCCCCGTCTTTCAATGAATTTCCTATCCCCTCTGTCCTCATTATCCTTCTCTAGCGGCTCCCTCTACGTAGTTGGTAAATATATCTTCGGCATCTTCGTTGTGGGCCAACTCGTCGTTATCCTGGCGTCATGGAGAATCATAAAGTCCATCCTACGGCCGTGGTACAATCCATCTCCTCTAAGGGTGCTCAAGGGTCCCGCCGGCGGCTCCATCGCGTTGGGTCATATGATGGCGTTTAGTATGCCTTCACTAGAGCCTGATGCGTGGTTGCATCGTGTCACAGAGAAATTGGGTCCCGTCGTGGTCATCAGAGATACCTTCAACGTACGAGCTTGCTAGCAAGCGCTTGTAATGGATTCTGATTAATTTGGGTTTTGCAGGTCAGCACGCTGTGGACAACCGACCTCAAAGCCATCGCGTATGTTCTCAACAACCCACAAATCTACTCTCGTCCCGAAGTCTCGCGGTACTGGTTCAAAGAATTTATTGGGGACGGCCTCGTCGTTGCCGAGGGTGAAACCCAACAACGCCAGCGGCGCATCATGAATCCGGCCTTTGGGGCCATGCCAGTACGAGAGATGACAAAGATCTTTGTAGATGTGTCTCATGAGCTATGCGGTGAGATGCGCGCCCTATGCTCAGCGCCAGCCAATTCAAAGAGCATGTTCGATGGCGCGGTGAAAGAACAGAAGATCACAGAAGGATGGACGGAAATAGACATGGCACAATGGACCTCACGCGCCGCACTGGACATGCTCTCGCTGGCCGCATTCCAATACCCGCTCAACACCCTTCAACGCTCCCGCAGCTCAAATGACTATGGACTCTTTCACGCATTAGAGGAGGTGTACACCTTTTCTGTACTCAACTTTGCTCTACTTCTTCTTCGGGGATGGATGCCGCTCCTCCGTCTGCGTATGTTTGAGCGGGATGATACCAGCGCACGAGTAAAACGCCTCAACGACGTCGTGAAGAAATTGGCCAAAAGGCTGATCCAGGAGAGGGTAGAGATGATTCAAGAGGGCCAGATCAACGCGGGGGACAGGGATGTCCTAACGCTTCTAGTCCGAGCTATGTTAGATGGCCAGAAGAGTAGAAGTATGAGTGAAGAAGAGGTTATTGGGCAGATTATGACTCTTATTGTCTCTGGTAGGCTCACCATAACTATTCTTTTCAAAATTTCTAAGTGTCTATTCTAGGCCACGAGACACCCGCGCAAGCGATGGTATGGGCGCTACATTCACTCAGCCATGCTCCAGAAGTCCAAGACAAACTGCGCCTTGAAGCGAAGGCTATTCTCCACAACTCACCTAATCCAACGCTTGACGAGCTCAACTCACTCCCTTACCTCGACAATGTCGTCCGTGAGGCGCTTCGCTTGCACTCGCCCGGCGCATGGATGGAACGTACCCCACAGAGTGTGGATTGTATTCCCGTCGAAATGCCCTATGAGGATCGCTATGGCAATATGCGGGATCATATAACGTGGGTTTATGCTTACCTCCACCCGGCATATTCTGAGTGCCATCGATAGAATCTCTCCTGGAGACAAAATCCGGATCAGCGTGCTTAGTATCAACCGTCGGGAGGACATTTGGGGACCTGACGCGCGCGAGTTCAAGTGTGCCCTTGTTCCATCTCTTAAGAGCGTTGGACTGACAGAAATGGTGATTTAGTCCGGATAGATGGGACAAACTTCCACAAGAGGCCGACAAAATACCTGGCATCATCGCAAACTCGATGGCCTTTTCAACTGGCCCACGGGGCTGTATTGGTTTTCGATTCGCGATTGCGGAGTGAGTTTTCGCTCACGGATAGCCGACGGCTCGAGGACTAATACGTTCTGTAGGATGAAGGCCATGCTCTACATCCTCCTCCGCGAATTCGAATTTGAGCCCGCTGTCCCAAAGGAAAAGGTTATTCGTCGTCCCCAGTGAGTCTTTCTATTCTTACAGCTCTATCTATACCAAACTATCGCAAATGATCATACGTGACATGCTGACGGATGGGCAGAGTTGTTTCCCGTCCAATCCTCAGAGGCGAAGTCGCAAGTCGCCTGCCAATTCGAGTTCGGCCCATCAAGAATATCTACTAGCCACGATTCGGATACGACCATGATCAGTTTCTCTCATCAGCTTCGTTCTTTGTTCGACCTTGTTCTCTCTCTGCGAACACTTCCTTATTCGGATTCTCATCTATGTTCTCGGTTGGGATTCTGTCGACTCCTTTGTTCAACATACCACCTCTTCAGTCGACGTAGTTTTGCGCGGTGGCGTCGGTTCTGTAGCGTTTCGTTTCGTTTGAACCCACGCGTTGTAAACTATCTTCGTTATCGATATGCATATCCCTATTTTCTAATTTCACAGCGCAGTAGACAGTCTGAGACAGTGCAGAAGGTGGAAATAGGTTTGGTGCTTTCTCATAATGGGCTGCTATGCCAGTCTTCACGGATACACGAACGCATTGTTCACAAGTAGACTACATTTCCTTCCTTTCTTCTCCGTTACCAACTCTTGAGCTTCTCCACCGTCTCCTTTGCCTTGGACGAGCTGATATCAATCTGGAGGACGTCCGCTCCGTTCTTGATCTCTTCTGCGGATGGCATAATTCCGAGACGCATGAGCTCGCTTGATTTCATCACCACAGGGTCGCTGCCCATGCTCGCTACGGCAGTCACTTTGCCATCTTTAAAGTACCAGGCAACAAACTATCATTCCATCAATCGTCAGAAGGCATCTACGAGGAAGAGAAGAGACGCACCTTGCCCTCTTTGGGATTACCCTTGATGAAAATGTCGTCGTAGTTGGACTTTCCACCGAGTCCGCAGTACCTCAAACCCTCTATATAGAAATGAATTAGGTTCACGGAAAGAAGAGAGGTGAATGGAGACGTACGCGCGCTCCAGAATATGGGAATCTTAGAGAATGGATGTCCCTTGCCGGCAATCGTCCTTCCAACAGCGCGACCATGGTTTCCAGCGACCTAAAGACTGACCATCAGTGACTGCTATGCACCTGGTGAGAAAGCCTGCGGAGCAAAGACGTACATTCCAATGCTCAATTCGCCTCGGCGAGCGATTCTCCGTCTGCGGGAACATGGCAATATCGCCAATGGCAAACACATTCTCCACACCAGGCACACGGAGGTATTCGTCGACGACGATTCCGCCGTCCTTTTCGAGCTTGATGCCGCTATTGCCATTTGCGAGGAATTGGGTGGCGGGCGCCACACCGACACCCAAAATGATGACGTCGGCTTCGAGGACTGTGCCGTCTTTGAGTTTGACGCCCGTCGCTAGTGGTGGGTTGGCGGAAGATGCCGTGATGCTGTCGACAGACGCTTCCATGTGGAAGGTGATGCCTTTACCGAGAACCTGTGTATAATGAGAATTGACGCAAGTTGTGAAGAAGAGTGACGAACCTCTTTGAGTCCCTCACCAACCTCCTTACCCATAATCATCTCAAACGGGGTGCTCTCCATGCCAATCATATGTACGCTCGACACCTTTTTAGCCAATGTATTAGCAACTTCCATACTGATGAATGACGTTCCGATGACCACGAGTCGTGTGCCCGTCTTGCACGCTTGGTCAATCTTCTGCGCATCCTCAAGGAAACGAAGGGTAAAGACGTTGGATAGATCCGCGTTGGGAATGGGCAGGCGACGTGGAAGAGCACCGACGGCGAGGACGAGTGTAGTGTATGGTAGGGTCAGCTCGGTCGTGTCGCTTTGTGTGGTGTACTTGACGATTTTGGACCCGGTATCGACACTAGTGGCGGTCTATATCCCAGGCGATGAGTCTCAAGCGGGAAGAAGACGGAATGGCTTACGGCATTCGTCTTGAAGGAGACGCCATAGCGGTCTCGGAGTTCTTCTGGGGTGCGCAGTTGGACCTTGGAGACTTGGGTCGGAAGTGCCTTGCTCAGCTTTGTCCTAGAAACTATCAACGTGGGTGTTGAATTCTGGTCAAGCAAATACCTGTCGATTGGGACATAGCTTTCCTTGCTGATAACGGTGATTGGCTCTGTGTAGCCGTTCTAGGTGAATTGAGTTGGTGAGAGATCCCAAGTGCAATCTACACACCTCGCGTAAGCTCTCGATTGTATGGAGAGCTCCGGATCCACCTCCGATGATGACGACTCCAGTGCTCTCCTGGAGGTTGAGCTTCTCCGGAATAGTGGCCTGTCGGACGAGATTGTCATCCTTTTTTGTAAACTTTGGATCTGCCGTGACGTGAATCTTTCCATCCTCGACTTTAGCCGGGAAAGAATGGATGCCGAAGAATGCGGGGGCATCTTCGATATCTCCCGTGCAAGCATTGAAGCATGCGCCGTGCCTACATCTTCTGAGTTACATAAGAGAGGGCAAAAGGTCTAGACCTACCATGGACAAGTGATCCTACCATCGGCACTCAAGACGCCCTTTGCCAATGGCGCTCCGTAGTGCGTACAATATGCGGAGGTAGAGACAACTGTGAACGATCAGTGTCCTTGTAGATATCCGAGGTAGATCTGGACAAACCTTTATCTCCCAGACGGGCTACGAGGACCTTTCCGTCATCAAAGGCGACTTCTTTCCTAGCGTAGATTGATGAGCATAGCTGGGATGATGAGCACATGGGTGACGCACATCTGGCCATCTGCGAGTTGGTTTGCGTCGAGGACTGGGAGTGTCTTTGTGGACATTGTGCGTAGAGATCTGAAGATGAGGACGATGGGAGAACTGGACGGGAGAGGAATCTGCGACCAAGGTTGGGAACAAGACGCATAGGATGATGTAGCCACAAATATAGATTCGATGCAGCCAATCGTATCGGTCGCAATGGCAATTACTGTAAATGGAAGGAGATTAGCAAGCCCCTTGACCCCAACCTCGACACCGACCATTGCCGATCCGCCGTCGTTTGCCGATGAAAATCTGTCGAATATATAGATTTCTGTGATTTCCTGTCGCCGATGGTTGTAGTCCAATCGTCGCTGTGTTCCTTGACGGTCCCTGTATGATTCACCAAGGCCGTTGCATTCCTGCTCGCGCGTCTTCTCCCACTGTCAGTCAAAGTCGGCTTCCCAGCGTATAAGATGCTTCCTCTCCCTCTTCTCCTCCCCCATTGGGGCTGTCCCCGCCGCAAAGTCCTCACGCCCTTTTACAACCCCTAAACGGCCAACTTTTTAGACAACACCACGACAAAGGTTGACCCCTACTTGAAAGCAACATGGACGCTGCAGTCGAACACGCTGGTCCAACAGACTCGACCAGAGCTAGACTCAGACCGTTGATCCTCGTCGAGGCCAACAGGACTCGCACCTCGAGTCTACCGACATCCTTGGAGACAGAAGTGCCATTCTCACGTATCCCAACACTCTCTACACCCGCGCGTATTGTCCACAGACCGACAAATTCGACGGTTAGTTGCTCAACTTCCACCCCATCAGACAGCCTATCAAGCTTTAGCAGGTTCAATCTCCTCCAGCTACTCCAAGGCTTGCCAGTCTCAAGCTTCCTCCCTCACCATTGCAATACCATCTTCCATTTCGACCTCTTGGTGCAGAAGAGGCCGACCCCGCACGCGGCCATGCAAGACGCCTTAGCTCCGAAAGGTTGAACAATCAGCAGGCAACTCTGATTCTCTCGTTTTTTTGACACATTGCTGACGACAAGCAGAGGAAATCGGCCAAGAACTCTGCAGCCCATCCTCTCAGCAGCAGCGCTTCAGACAACTTTCCAGATATACCCGAACTTCCAGAACTCGAATCCACCACTTCTAAATCTTCACCTAAATCGTCTCGCATTTCCTCTGGTTCGCGCACTTCAAATACCACACTCAGCACAATGAGGTTTGGCTCTGTCGATTCCCGTGGGTCAAACGGTACATTTGGACCGTCTTCCCCAAACTCTGCGGCCAGTCTGAATAACGTTACGCAGACGTTGCATTTGCGTGTTTCACTCGACTCGTGTATAGGCTCAGTCGTCGATCAGCGCAGCATCACCGACCAGAGCATCGACGAAATCGACCACGCGGAGATTGTCCGCTCTACACGACGCACAATTTCCATTTCGATACCTGCTGTTCTCGCCACCGTAGCACCGCGCTCGCGATTTGGAGGCGAAAGGAGGCCGTTGGATCGAACTTTTTCATCTCGGTCTGCGCCCGACGTTAGCGACGCTACGGATGCGCACCATTCTACTCGAGCAGATGCCTTTCCGAAGAGGGAACTCGCCAAAAGCGACCAGCCTACTCGACCAAGTTTGACCTTGGCTCAGCCCGCACGCGATCGTGCGCTCTCGTCCCCGCCCAGGCTCGACGCAGTACCGCTCACTCCACTTTCTCCGCCGCCTCTCCCTCCCCAATCGAGCGCGAGGCGGTCTATCCAGGCAAACGCTCCAAATTCTTCCTCTAGGCGCAGCAATATCCCACGCAGGGCGGCACCTCCTCCCAAGATTGATACCACGCCTAGCGAAGGAAATATCCGTGCAGACATGAATCGACCTGCAACGTCCACCGCCTTTTCCAGCATCGTCCATACCAACGCCAGCATGTCGTTTCCATTTCCATCTAAGACGCGCAGGATGATGGAAGCCCCCTTCCAAGCAGTATCCCACACGACCATGGCCTACGCCCTCAATCAAACTTCGGCCATGGTTCTCTCACCTTCTCAGACGCCGAATCTCACGCCGACGAGTACGACGGCGCCTTCGTTCCACACGACACCATCACTTCATACCATTCCCGAGGCGCCTCATCCGTTCTCGACGGTAGCGACGGTCAATGCGCATGCCGTGCCGGAGACGAGTTACTATCGACGTGGGTCAGCTTCGACGTTTGGCACGACGGCGTCGAGTGTTCATGCTAGTCTTTTGGGTGGAGGGCGTATGAGGAGTGGGAGTGGGAATAGTTCCATGACGGGAGGTGTTGGTGTGGCTACGAGCTCTGGTTGTGGGACTGTAGGTGCAGGTCCAGATGGGTTGGCTGTGGGTGGTGGGGTGAGGGAGAGAGTCGCGCGTCGCAAAGGGTCCAAGCTGCGTCGAGTTGTGGTGGGGATGGTCGGTAAAATTTTTGAACGGCGTGCATCCAGTTCTACCATTGTCTAGCCCTGCGTTGTGTTTGCGAGTTTGGTTTTGGACGATACCTGATTTCTTGATTGCATATAGAGTACTTTCCACCGTTAAACCGCGTCAGATGAGGTGCTCACTACTCTTCCGTGACGATGCTTAGTCCGTGAATCAAGCAACAAACCTTATCTATTAGATATGCTCAAAGTCACTAAATGAGGTCTTTACGCTCGACGTTTCTACCATCAAGGTGTCGGGTGGTGGTACGCAAGCTGGTTCCCATCTTCGTTTGCAAAACTATTCTCCAAGGAGACCATACTTTCTCCCCAATACTGTACCCAATAATCCTCCATGATACAAAAGGAATTCGGGGGAGAGCGATACCTTGCTCAACAGGAGCATACATCTGGTGATTTATCCTGTTCAAGTTGAATATCAGATGTATTATACTTGAGTTAACAGATCTGATATGTCTGGGTTCTGTCACAGGGCTCTTGCCCCAGGCCTGGTCGCGGTTACATCTGCTCTCAACCGCTGAGCATTGCTATCGTGTATTCTCCGCCGAGGTTCAGTCGCATATGAGCAGTGTCTTGATCATATGGTGCATCCGTCATGCGCCGTGACCGCGCCCTTCGAGGTCCATATATAGACAATAATCCAATAAGACAATGTCCTGTCGGGAAATATACAATAGCCGAACCCCTTGAAAATTAGAGTTTGAGCCCTTCTCGACTACATAAGCTATGCGGATCAAATGATAAGCAAATGGTTCCTGATGAGCCCATTTGTATCCCATATACAAGGGCAAACCTTTCCAACAACCCCGGAGGGGTACACGTCCTCTCTTCATCGAGACTTGTCTCCTTCGACGTAGGCAGACACGGTGTGCGCCTCGACTACGCATCCTGCTCTTCTGTCGGTCGAAACTACCAAACGCACAATTCGAGATGATAGGCCCCAAGGATATGTCATACATGTACCCAGTGTACCCAATTATATGTTCCATCTGCTGCGTCCTCGACCTCTTTCCTCTCTTCTTTCACTGGCGGGCGGGCAACATTGCGACGATTGCAATGGGTTTATGGACATTCGGTGCCCTCTTGATTGTCACCGTGAACACTATAGTGTGGCACGGGAGTATAGAGAATCGATATCCCATTTGGGGTGATATTGCCACAGCCTGGCTTGCCGTCTACTCCTTCGCCGTCTCTTGTTGCGCCTTCTGCATTCAGTACCGCCTATGGAGCATTGCACGAACGAGGCGAGTGTTTTTCACGCATAAAGAGGTACGTATCTCCTGAACCGAATATCTGAGTAATAACAACCGACTTTTACAGAAGAAGAGGCAGAACTACGTCACGTATTTCATCTGTTATGGCGCACCCCTCATTTTCAAAGTCGTCCACTACGTCAACCAAGGACATCGGTACGACTTATATGAAGATTTGGGCCCACACCAAACCAATTATAATACACCTGTCGCACTGGCCACATACTTTGTGTTTGATCAAATCGTCTGCATCATCGCCACAATTTTCTCTTTTATGACAGTGATATGCATTCTCAAGCATCGAAAAGAGTTCAACGCGGTCATTTCCAGCAGCGTCAAGATCAACAGGAGCCGCTATTTTCAACTGCTCTCCCTGGCTGCCGTAACTGTTAGCATCCATCTTCCCTTTACGCTATGGATGTATGTCAATGACATCGTGGGATATCCTATTCACCCATGGATAAGCTGGGAGGATACCCATTCTAATTGGATGCGTATCGCGTACATTACGCGCTTCATGCTCAGCATATCACCAGGGGAGAAGGTAGCTCTTTCCATCAGCTACTGGACGCTACCACTGTGTGGCATTCTCTACTTTCTCCTCTTTGGCTTTGGCGAAGAAGCGATGATGCAGTACAATGCCGTCTTCGATGCCATTCGTAGACCATTTGGCGCTCTATTCCGAAAGGTTCATCTTCAGCACGTCAATCTTCGTCGAACCTGGCTAGACGTGCTCCTCAGCCGCCCAGGCACATCAATCGACCCAACTGCGGTCCCCATGACAAAGGTGAACATTGTCTCAGATCCAACTCAGCCGCGACTCCTTACCGGAGAAAAGGAAACCTCAAACGGCACTGCGACGTCGTCACGCCCAAATCACAAGCAGAGGTATCGCCAACATGCCACCCAAACCTATGGCGGGAGCGCCTCTGATATCATAAACGACACCGGTGGATACATCCAATATCGACTTCCCGAATCCGAGCGAGGCCAGGAAGCAGGCTCGTCTGGCTGCATACCTACGATCTGGTCAAGCGGCTAAAGCAGAGGCCGGAGCTCAAAATAAAAAATCCAAGAGATTGCGTGCATCCAGCTTTGGTTCCAGCATCAGCTCATTCCCGGGAACCGAACAACAGGCAACCTCATCGCCAAAGTCACTCCTACGGCCAAGCGAAGAGGAGAAAAAAGTCGAAAAGGATATCCCGTCGGACGTTGAGACCAGCTCCTCATCCTCCCGCTGTTCATGCACCTCGTGCAACGCAGAGTTGGTCGAAGAGGATAGCGAGGACATCACAGAAACGCAAAGATACTCAATTGAAGGGAAGAGAGCTGAAAAGGCTTCTATCACGGGAAGAGGGGTAGACGGCAAGCCGGTCGCGAACTTAGTGGCCGAGGAGCGGGACCTTGAAGTAGGTGTGGCTGAGCCCTCGCAAGAGCCATCACCCGGAGAGCTTCACAGATTAGAGCATCTGCGACATTGGCCAGATGCCACCGAAGAAATCACGTTCTGACTAATTCATTGTCACTCACCCATCGCTTCTCCATCTCTCGCAACAAAGCTTCTGCTACGTTCCCGACTGTACCGACAATGAATCGAATTAGACGTTGTAGATATTTTTGTGCTTAACCTTGACTATGCTTACGTGTTTCCAGCTTCTCGACTTGTATGTATGTATTCACAACTCGTCATGCCACACCCTTCATTTTTTGCTACGCACGCATATACATCTCTGAGTTGTTCTCACCTTCCAAAGCGCGGCGTATCAGAGATGTATGAGCATCTGCGTGCCTGCTACCCAACCTCCAGCTCCAGGAACAAAGCAATGGGCCGAGTATTCAAAATGACTTGTTGTTTTGTATTATATAAAACCTACGGGAGTCTAGTGTATTTTCACACTATATATATGTCTCAGTAATTGGCGACAGTAGCTGTCATCATACGACTTACGAGTTCAATTCTATCACACCTTGATCCCCCGTCGCATCTGAGTATTCAAGAATGCATGAAGGAATGGCTCTGCTCCATAGGTATCGGAAAGCAACGATTCTCGCGCCATCAAACGCACCCCAAGAGTACGAAGTTGATCCACCATCTCGAGGAGGTATCCGCTAGCATTACCCCAGTAGGATACCTCGAATCCTGGGTGATCGGGATGCACTAGAAGATCGTCCAATATGATTGTAGTTGGGCGCCGTACCGGTTCTAGATGAATTATACAGCCCACTAGTGACTTGCAATGCTCCCTCAAGTCGTCGATGGTATACCGGAGAATGGTTCTGAACTCTTCATCGACCCAGCTCCATAGATCATTGAAGTTGAGGATGACCAGTACTTTAACGCGAGAGACACGCAGAGTTTCCTGGAGCAAGAGCATCGAGGAGGTGAAGGGGTACTCCAAGTGCTTCAGACGCGGCAATAGGTTTTCGCTTGGGGTAATCTCTGTCCAGAGGTCATTTCCTGCCTGAACCGATGCCAGCGTCACATTTTCGGCGAAAGCGGAAAGCATATCGTCGACAATGTGAAAGCCTGAACTGATGCGACATTCGATGTAGAGGCTGATGAGGGACGGGGCGATGACTCTGGATTTGAATAGGTCGAAGATAGTAGGCGAATTGGGCACGGATTTGTAGTTTGCATACACGTATATATCCAGCCTTTCGATACTTGGGAGTGTCCATATAGTGTCCTGTGGAAAGACGTCGAGAACACCGTATAGCCCAAGAACTTTGAGCTGGGTAAGTTTGGAAGCCGCATTGATAGCACGAGAACAAGAGACGGAGTGACCTATGACTAAGTGAGTGACGGATTGCCAATTTGACGTGCTTCTTTCCAGCCCTCCGATGAACCAGTCAGTAAGCTCGGAATTTTCCCAGTCGAGATAGTATGGCCGAGATAGTGTGACCTGGTGCGTATGATGAGAATATACCTTGAATTGTTCCATTATGATATGAAGATGCGTGATAAGGGGAGAAAAAATGCGTAACACCGCAAATCTATGACCTGTTATAAGCCCTAACCAGAGTTTACACACCAGGCCGATAGTTGAAGACTGGTAGTGCATCTGGCTCCAAATTCGGCTGAAATCGTCAAGCAGATTGAACAAGACTAATCTCTCTCCTTCCATAACGGGAGATTTGGAGGCCAGTGACCGGCGCAGAGTGTGAGAATATGCTCTAAAACCTCGTTCGGAAGGCCAAGTGAGCCGTTTGCAAAGCCCATGTCGTATCGCAAAGTTATGGCTGAGGTCAAATTTGGAGAGATCCTCTACCGGCCACCAAGTATGGCGAGCACAAAGCAGTTTAAGAATATAGGAGAAGACTTGTGGAAGTCTAGAACGGACAAGATAGTGAGGAAACATCCTCTGCCTGGGGCGATATTTACGAGATCTTTAGAACGCAGAGCTATTTACAATGGCATATGGTTCTCTCGTAGTACAGCTCATTCAAGATTACGAAGATTATGCCGAAGTGAACAAGCAGCTCGAGAAAATGTATGTGTATTACATTCATTGCGTCTCCCAGGGGTTGACGCTTCTGCAGGGGATACAACATCGGGACGCGACTGATAGAGGACTTTCTCGCTCGAAGTAGTCTTGGACGATGCGCGGATTTCCGGGAGGTCGGCGAGGTGGTAGCAAAGGTGCGTACTCGTTCAGTCGCTGAGCACTATGACCCACCAACGAGAACTCAGGTCGGATTCAAATCATTCCTCAACATCACACCCTCAGTTGTGCACCATCCAGCTCCAGGGAGCGGCACAGGAACGGCTCAACCCGCAGGAGCGACGCCACGATCGTCGTTACTGCCTTCTCAAAATGCCGCCATACAGGCTCAAACGCATTCAGCTCCTGGTGCATTTTTGTGCTCACATTGGACGAGAATCCATTGGCAGAGTTTGTCGAATTGCCTGAATCTGCTCTCCCAACTGTCGGCGCTGATTCGACACCGACGGGTGGGTTATGGTACAGTAATATCCTATGCGGGGTCTTACGAGGTGCGCTGGAAATGGTTCAGATGCAGTGCGAGGTCGTATTTCTGAGCGACGTCTTGCGAGGGGACGAGTCGACGGACATTAGGGTCAAGTTGGTTCGATACCTAGAGGAAGAGGTACCAGTTGGGGATGACTAAACGAATGGACAGGTAGCTAGAAGCTGGGATAGATACCAAATGTCTATTACATCCACATAAGTACGAAAGCTCAACCTCGTCGCTCCAGTTTGTTGAGACGTCGAGCCGTCTTTGCATTCGAGTTTGTCCGTTGACCTCTGACTGGCAGGCCCATGGCATGTCTTCGTCCGATATAGGTGTTGACCTGCGACAAAATCAACTACTGTCCAATATTAGACGGCAAAGAATACGTACCAGTCGATGATGCATGATATTTTCCCTTACGGCTCTTCGTAGGTCCGTCTCAACCTTGATGTTTCTCAGGCGGTCTCCAAGCCCGACACTTTGTTGCTCATTCTGTGCACGAGCAGCCAAAGAGGTTTCGGATTTCGGGGGTATGGCTTTAATTGCGTTGGTATTCGTTGCTTTACCGGTCGGAGGTGCTACCAGATTTGTATGAAAATTGGGTCGAAAGTGTGGGCTGGCCAGCGGGAGTTTTGGTAGCAATGGAGCATTGGCTGGAGCAGACAAAAAGGCCGTCAATGCCGTCGTTTGTTGCGGAGTCAAGCTCGTCAATGGTGCGTTTTCGTGTATTTGAAGGCGAGCGCAGATTCGACGGGCGAGTGTTCGACCAATTCCGTAGATGCCTGTAAGTGCAATCTACAGGGTATTACGAGTCAGAAACGTGAAAATGCGGCATAGAACGGTTGGACGCACCTTTGCCGGATAAGCGTCCGACAACGCGACTCCCATTATGTAGACCATATTGGATAAAGGCCGTTATATATTGTAGAGTCAAGGACTGGTAGATTTGGTTGTGCTTGGGAGATGACAGTGGTCGAGGTCGTCTCCAAAACTTGAACCACGACTTCGACAAACAAATGTCTGGCAGAAACGTAGACCAGGGCGAGATGCGCCGTCAAGCACTCGAGAAGCAGCGCAGAGAGATGCTCGTTCGTATTTTGACTATCTGCATCCAGCACACCATTGACAATCGCTAAAACAGGAAGAGTTTGAGCGTCAGAAGCGAGCTCTTGTCAATGTACGGTGTCTCTTCATCATTATATATGGCAAGGTGCTAATTATCTGATCTATTGCTCAGGAAACCGAAAAGGCGCGACCTACGGCGTCTCGGTTTGTGGGACAAAACGACACAATGGCAGACTCACTCGTCAAATCTACCGTCGGTCTCGTTCAGCTAGACGAGTTCACACAGAAGAGAAAGGACTTGGAAGAGGCAAAGGCGCGCGAAGCGCTCGCACAAATGAGCTGAAGTGAGTCCTCTCCATTCAGACACGCGTCGTCTGTTTGTCCTTGAGAAAGAGCTAATGCGCGTAGTTGATCCTACAGAGAGGAAAAACGCGTCAAGAAGCGTAAGAAAGTCGTCAAATCTAAGCTCTCGTTTGCCGGAGATGATGAAGAGAATGAAGACGATGAGGGCGAACAAGATGCTGAAGGTATGCCATCACCTGCATGTCATATTCGTTGCTCATATCTTTGTTCGTTGGATGTAGAGCCTCCTTCCAAGAAAGCCAAAAAGGTTGCAAAGAATCCGACCGTCGACACATCCTTCCTCCCTGATCGCGAAAGAGAGCAAAAGGAGCGAGAAAT
Source organism: Serendipita indica DSM 11827 (assembly GCA_910890315.1). Lineage (NCBI taxonomy): Eukaryota > Fungi > Basidiomycota > Agaricomycetes > Sebacinales > Serendipitaceae > Serendipita > Serendipita indica. The sequence goes on from CAJVGD010000036.1 coordinate 77,651, forward strand.
GCGAGAGGCACTTCGACAAGAATGGCTTAGGAAACAGGAGGAAATCAAGGCCGAGGAGGTTGAAGTGGTCTACAGCTATTGGGATGGCAGTGGTCATCGCAAAAGCGTCAAGGTATATCATTTCTCTCTATTATTTCCCATACTCATTCTGTACAGGTTAAGAAGGGTGACAAGATCTCGACGTTTCTGGAAAAGGCTCGCCAACAGTTCCCGGAACTCCGCGGCATCAACGTCGATAATCTCATGTATATCAAAGAGGATCTGATCATTCCGCACCACTACACCTTTTACGACTTTATCGTCAACAAGGCGCGCGGAAAGAGTGGCCCTTTGTTCAACTTTGATGTACACGACGATGTTCGACTTCTCGCCGATGCCACGTTGGAGAAAGATGAGGTATACACTCCTCTAAATGCTCTGCTGGTGCTGATTTTTGGCTAGTCTCATGCTGGAAAGGTAGTCGAAAGAAGTTGGTATCAGCGTTCCAAACACATTTTTCCTGCCTCTAGATGGGAAGTATTCGATCCAGAAAAGAACTATGGAAAGTATACCATTGCGTAATCACCCTCAAATACACATGGATTATTCTGCCGTTGATTGCTGTGAGTCGTTCAAGATCGTACGGGCTACCCAAGTCTAGGACTGGTACCGCTCCCCATTCGACGCGCGATGGAACAAGGGCGGAACCTAAGGCGCTGAATGTGCTGACGCGTAGGCTCATGTCGAACTGGGGGAGATTGAAGGGAGGCAATCCCTCGCGTCTCGAAAGGTGGGTCATGCTACATTGTACACGGCCATCTAATCATCCAGTAGTTGAGGTAAAACATCAAAAAACATTTGAGCTGCCAGTACGAGTATCAAGTGCTTGATCGGGCATCCTTGCCTTGAGTATGCTGATAAATAGCTCACAAAACATTTGGGCTGCCAGTACGAGTATCAAGTGCTTGATCGAGCATCCTTGCCTTGATTATGCTGATAAATAGCTCACAATTCATCAACTCCCTAGGACCTCAAGTGTGTTCAAGCTGGTCGAAGACAAACCTCCGTGTCGGAGAATCCACCATACCGTCGTGTTCCATATACAGTTCTTCCACGAACAATCTTGGTAAGCATCTCGGACAGGCTCGCCATAGCCGAGGTCCTCCGTCAAGGTGCCATGCCGATCTTTTGCGCGCACTACCAGTTCTGATTCCAAAGGTAGATGCAATACCTCCGAAACGGCGATTCAGACCGCCTGCCTTACCTTCAGTGCGGCACTCGCGAGCAAAAGCGGCTCTACGACATTCCTTCAGGTATAAAATGGTACGAAGAGACGACAAGTTCTGTCCATCTCCACTCGAATCACAGAAATGGCTTACAAGAACATTGTCGTCGTCGGGGTACGTCTCTTTCGTTTGTCTTGTAGTTCAACTAAGCCACGACAGGCAAAGGGAAAGCTGGGCGCTCCCTTGATCCAGGCTCTCCTGTCCTCGAAGCTTGCCGACTTTACTGTCACTGCGCTTGTTCGCAAATCCTCCGAGTACGCTGCACCTGAAAACATCGATACCAATCGCTTCAAGCTTGCAAGAGCCAGCTTTGATGTACACGAAGAGCTTGTGGCTGCTCTCAAGGGCCAAGATGCCGTCGTCCTAGTCTTCACGGCCAACCAAGAGCTTTATCCTACTACAAAGGCAATCCTCGAGGCTGCTATTGAAGCTGGCGTGAAGCGTATCATTCCAAGCGAGTTTGGATGGTAAGCGGAACTCGAGCATACCCCGTTCGTGGTTTTGATTATCGTCACAGTGACGAGCTCCCTATGACTGATGGGCTGTGGATGCCGAAACGCATGGTGAACCAGATGATCGACGATGCCGCTAAGAAGAACCAGATTACCTATACGGCAATCAGGAATGGCCCTTGGTTTGAACTTGGTGTGTTCATGTTCGAGCTCTCGTATTCAAAGTGTGGCTAATAATCACCACTCCAGCTTTCGAACTCATTCTTGGCTTCAATCTCAAGGCCAAGACTGTACTGTTCTACGACAATGGAGATAGGAAATTCCACACGACAACTGTCGCTTCGGTCTGCCAGGCCATCATCTCCCTTCTTGCTCATCCCGACAAGTTCGTGAACCAAATTGTCCATATTCACGACTTTTTCGTCACCCAACGAGAGCTCCTTGATTTGGTGGAACAGGAGACTGGGTCCAAGTTTGAAACCAGTACTGTTGACGCAGAAGCATTGGCCGCTCGCGCGGTGGAGGGACTCCAGCGTGGTGAATTTACTCAAGACAATGTTCTTGGTGCCATTAGAACCAGCATATTCAGGGAGGAAGGAAATGCGAGATGGGATGTGAACGACGATAGTGCTGAGTTGGGACTAGGAGGGGTCAGTTTGGTGGAGGAGATCAGAAAGCTAATCTCTAAAGCCTAAGAGAAATCTTTGACTATTCGAATATATAGAACCCCCGTTTTTACCTCTCCCTTAAATGACCCAGGTTCAAAAACTGGTTCCTTATGCGTGATTTGAGTGCGATATTCTGGTAAATGTCTTCTGGGTGCCACCAGCTAATCGGCAGCGACTGCAGTATCCGCGTCTTCTGACTATTGTGCTGAGTGACTTTGCCTTCAGATCTCTTGTGTTAGTGTCTGTGCTTGTAATGCCGTCTGGGTGGAACCGAGACAGCTGCTATTGTTGTCGTACCAAATCCATTAGCTGCAAGCTTGGCCATAAACCACGACCTTTCTCAACATCCGAACATGGAAACTCGCTGAAATGCAGCGAAAGCTGCTAGAGGTCTGTAATATTCCATTTTCTACACTCACGCGTCAAATCTTTCTCAAAGTAATCTTGCTGACGGGCCCCTTTACTTTTTCGCCGCTGCCGGTTGCTTTGCGTCACAAAACTTGGCTCATATTATTATGATATCTTCGAAACGCGTCTTCGTGGTGGGAATATAGCAAATGATGGGGCCAGAGGCGATGGGCATTACTAACACCCACCTTGAATGGTACGACGACAAAGTGTGCAGGAACTTTCTCTGCGGGACGTGTCCCCATACGCTCTTTACGAATACGGTGCGTTAGCTCTATGCGCCTCTTCTGTCGGCTAACCCACAACTCCTGGTTTGTTCAACATCCAGAAAATGGATCTAGGCGCCTGCCCAAAGTCGCACACGGACAGACTCAAGACCGAATTTCTTGCTGCAAAGGAGAAGAACCCCAACGACCCGCGCTTTGAGCAGTTCCAACGCGAATACGAAAGCAACATCTTTGCGTTTGTGGATGAATGCGACAGAAGGATAAAGACGGCTCACAGGAGACTCGAGAAAACGCCAGAAGAGAATGCAAAGACGACCAACCTGGTATGAATGAGCCACGAACACAAGAGTAGGCAGCGCGGCTGACTTACATATCTAGATGCGTGAAATTGGAGAAATCGAACTGGCTATTCAAGGTGGCACGGAAAGATTGAACAACTAGGAGAGCAGGGCAAGGTCGAGGAGAGTATGAAAGAACTAGCGGCCGTAGAAGCTCTCAAGGCAGAGAAGGCTGATAAAGAGGTGTGTTGGCTCTCTGTGACGTCTAGCGTATGCTCAACTACTCGCAGCGAGAACTCCAAAATCTTACAGAGACGTCCGGCGCGTCTGGTCATCAAAAGCTTCGTGTCTGCGATGTCTGTGGGGCATACTTGAGCGTCCTCGACAGCGATCGGCGCCTTGCAGATCATTTCGGTGGCAAGGTGAGTCTTACTTTACTGTTTCCATACGTTTGAACTAAACCGTCATCAAGATGCACTTGGCTACCACGAGCTACGACGAATGTTGCAACAATTCCGAGATGAAAAGGAAAAGCGCCGCAACGCGCCACCACCCCCTAGTTTCAGTCAATGTAAGCTCACCCTGACCTCATGAGCCTCGTCTCAACTTCTTACAGCGGGGTCTGGTCCATCCCACTCTGGTCCTCCGCCTCCATCGTTTGCTCCTGCGGGTGGAGTACCAACAGGACCTTCTGGCTCACGTAGCGGTGATAGAGACAGGGATCATCGCCCACGGACGACTACCACCGGAGCGACAGAGACTATCATCGCAGCAGCGATCATAGAAGCGACCGTGACCGCGATAGAGACCGGCCCAGACACGAATCGAGTCGTTACGAGTAAGTGATTTTAATTCTTTATTTCATCTGTATTGACGTTGTCTCAGCGACAGAAGACGGGACAGATCCCGCTCGCCGCGACGTAACAGATAATTCTTGTCCGATACTGGTGATGTACGTAAATTTTCATCTCAATCCTGAACATTCAGCATGTACGCTATAATTTGTTTGAATTGGGGGCTTTTGCATTCAATCCTCGTCCCATCCACGTTCCTTGCGACAAGACTTGCACTATCAAAGTCTCGGTATGTCTTCTTTTTAGCTCTTATCATGCTACCCGAAGAGTACTGTCCAATCCAGCGATGCACTCCCGAGCTGCTCTTATTGATTTTTGAGATGGTCGCCAATGATGAGGCTTCAAGACTTGAACCATCTCCCAAACTTGCCTTGAAGATCCACGCTACCGCAGGTCTGGCTCTCATTTGCAAAGCTTGGAACAGATTCGTCTTTGCCAGCCCTACATTATGGCCAGTTCTAATCTCGGTCCTAGTAACATACAGTACGATAAAGAAGGAGTACTTCTCGGATCTGGTCAACACTCGCTTTATACCCATCAATGACATGGGTGAGACCATTGCAGGGTGCCCTGCTTTGAAGGAACTGGAGGTATATTTCATGACAGGGACCTCGATTCTTCAAGAGATAGAAGAGACAGGCCTCTGGAAGACGGCAGTCATGACTTTTCATCCGCGGGGTATGAGTTGCCGTCTGCGGTGGACCTACAATCCACAAAACGAGCGAGAGGTTCCCAGGGAGGTGTCTCGATAAAGGTTGATATAATTCTCAATTAGTGTCGGGCGATGGTAGATAATACGCCGATCCTTGTATCTTGAAATCAGAGCGAGATGCAAATGATATATAGCAAACAAGCGTACTTATTCTCGGATGATATGTTACCCCAGGACTGAGCCGTTTCGAGACTTCTATTCATTCTTATGATTATGGTATACGATGAGCTAGGCATGCCGACACCAAGCATCTTGAGAATTCGCTACAACGAACATAATTGTACAAGCTTTGGAAATACTCACTTCAAATATATAAATATTGCTGTGAACTGGACGCTGGGTGTCTCCACCTAGACGCATCTTGCCCTTTACCACGAATTCCTGTCGGCGGCTGTCTGCACTCGAATGTCAGATCTGTTCTTTGGACTAGATCCAGGTTTTTAATACCTGCTCTTGTTTGCTGATGATGTTGATTCGGTTTATTCGCAGTGGAAATACGAGAGGATAAGGTGACACTGCAGAGGAAAATGAATGCTGAATCGCAGAGACAGTACCGGATCCTTAGGAAAGAGCAAGAAGAGAACCTTCAAAATGAAAGTACGTTGAATATGTGGAGTGTTGATGCGACTTGCTATATTGATCGATGGCCCACTTTCCAGATGCCTACCTCAGGCAGGCCGTTTCGGAGGTCAGTAGAGCGCTAGAGGCAAAAAGTAAGTAATTCGAGATGTTAAGAAGCCTCATGCATGCCCGTACTGTTCCCCCGGTGGGCTCCCCTTTGGATATCATTCTGAGGTGATTCGCGAGTCTGGGCAAGAATGCACTACGGAACCTTACTAGTTCACTTTCTCTCAACGACGATGTGGAGCATGATGATGTTTTGGCACTCATGGGCGCTTTGATAGGTCAAAGAGAGCACCAGCGATAGCGCGCCAACTTTCCGTTGTTTCGAAAGAGACACGGAGCGCGTATAGTACGCAAGGCATTCATAAATCCCCCCGGTAAGCGTAATATATATCAAGCTATAGGCAAGCTTTAACGAGGTCTAGCACAATCAAAAATTAATGTAGCTATCCTTGTAGCTTGCAATCAGAGCCAGAAATTTGTCATTTAATAAAATAGAAATAAAATAGAGAGCAATAATATGCTCTAATAATGACTTTACATCGGTTTGGAGCCATTGCAAGACCAATAGCCGCCTTATAGTTATGGCATGCGATGAGCCAGCTAGCGATGTCGACGCCACCCATCTTGAGGAATCGTCATAATGGACATCGATGCACAAGCTTTGGAAATATTTGACCCGGCTCTAGTAAAGTTTGGCCGGGTGCAGTCAGGCGTCTAGCTTCACTCCTTGGCCTGCACCACGACTTTCCTCCCGACACCTGTCAGCACTGAGAATGTCCGATAGCAACTGTGAAAACGATTTCAGTTTGTGATGCTCATCTTCTTACGCTGATAGTCCTGATTTTGTTTCCTGTAGAGGACAAGGCGGCGCTGCAGAGGAAGAAGAATGCCGAATCGCAGAGACAGTACCGGATCCGTAAGAAGGAGCAAGAGGGGAACCTCCAAAATGAAAGTGCGTTGAATATGTAGAGTGTTGATGCGACTTGCTATATTGATCGATTGCCCACCTTCCAGATGCCCTCCTCAGGCAGGCCGTTTCGGAACTCGGTACAGCGCTGCAGTCAAATATCTACGAATGCCAGAGGCTAGAAACCATCCTGTTTTATAATACGATACCACCTGCAACTCAAAACGGGGCTGGAGCGCCTGGTTGAGCGCATAACTTGTCGACCTAAAGCCACATTTAAACAAAGCCTGGACGGCCAAGAGATAGTATCGTTATGTTTGTATCTTTCAAATCAGAGCTGGATGAAATAACATACAATAAGCCATCAAGCCTAATGCTCAGACAAACGTAAACGTCCTCAACCTCAATCGACATCAATCGACTCGGGCTTTTTCCTTTTCTTCTTCTTCTCCCCGTCTCGCGCGCTCCCAGCTTTGCTGGCACTCGCACTACTCCCAATCCGAACGCTCCCCAACGCATGCCCACCAGCGCCCCACGCATACCCCGCTCCCGCCGTCGTTCCGGGTACATCTGGCGTCGCTGCGCCTCCTCGTTCAGATCCAGTTGGAGCGGGCGTAGAGCTCCGCGGCGTCGGTCGTCCACTGAGCGTGTTCCCGCCTCGTAACGAGTCCAAGACTGAGAGCCCGATACCAGATGTCGAAGGTTCGCCTTCTGTCTTTTCCTTCTGCGTCTGCGCTGGTGGCTTATATGGGACGACTGGGTATCCGAAAAAGAGCTGGCCGAATTCGAGGTTGAGTGGTTGTGCATCGGTTGCAGTAGCTGAAGAGGCCATGTCGAGCATTGAAGACGTGATGAGTTTGGGTTTGCTATACGCGCAAAAGGTGAGTAGGATAAATCTCGAGTTGACAGCGAAACTCACTCAGTTCGCTCGATTTTGGACGAGGCGTCAACTTCTGTAATCTTTCGTCCTCCAGTTCTCACTCCTTTACCCTTCGTCTTGCGTCCATTGAGCGTTTCTCCTCGACCCTTGAATGCCTCAAACGCATCGTCATCTTGAAAGGAAAATGAGTACTTTACATCGTTCAGAGTAAGTGGGGATAACTGACCAACAACGGCACCCAGGCTACTGCCTGGACGTGAACCAGAAGGTGTCGACTTGCCAGATGCAGTCTTGCCTCCGTCCAAACCGAGACGAGTTGCCATTGTCTCGATTGGTTTTGGCGGTGCTCTCACCGGCTCTTTCCAGCCCTTTGGAGTCGCAAAATCGACCTCTAGATCGGTATCAAAGACAGCTATACCAGGGACCGGTGCTGGAGTGGCAGATCGCGATGCTGGATAAGGGGAAATGGTCAATAGGGATTTGCTTAGGACAGGTATGAAACTCACATGCGGGCCCACTTTGACTTGTCGTTCGTGTCTCCATAACCAATAGCCCGAATATAATGCTATTATATGAGATTTCGATGATGTCGCCTTGTGTGAGACAGGTAAAGTTTCTGAGAGCTTGTTCTAGCACAGCTTTCGGATCCGAAACCTAGAATCGTGCTTAGATTGGAATCTGTATGATATAAACCATTGTACCTCCACAAAGGACGTTTCTTGAGCCTGTAGCTTGACAAACTTTCCTTTCGGTAACGACGCGCCAGTGATCCGAATCGGATCAGCCTCATTGAGCTTCAAAGTCTTCATCATCTGAGAAACGGCCGTGAGCACCTCGATTTCGCTCCTAGCTCGACCTACCCAATGAGGAAGGAAGACGCATCCTTCGTCGGCGATAAATTCCAAAACACCCGCGTGAGTGCTTGCTGCAGCGTTCTTAGGATTGCGTAAGTTGGAACATCCATGGAGACGGAAAGTTGAGTTGAGACAAGCGTGCTAGAGCAGATGGTGGCATCAAGACTATGACCATGGTCAACGCGTCCGTATTATGCGCAATTCAAAGAGACATACTCTTTCCTCCATAGCTGACATTCTCTCTCGCGAGGAACATTGCGACCGAGTAGGCCTTGTAGTGCTCGTCGAATGCATGCGGAGGAGGCGCTAAGCCATTACCAGCGAGACCACCACCCATGAATGAGCCCATTCTATGCGATCGAATCGGTAGCGAAGCAGGAGGTCCGTCAGCGTTTGTAGGCGCAGGCGCCGTCGTGTCGGAGAGTTGGTGAGGCGTTCCCAAGTTGGCCCAATAATCATTGGATGATTCAGTAGTATCATTCCATACGGACATGTCGTGATCCGCCCATTTGGCCGCACGCCGTTTGTCGAGCCGCCGACGCATGCATTGAGGAGGCGGAGGTACCAGAGAAAGGCGTCCGTTGACCCGTGTTTGAAGCAATTTCAGCCGCAAGTTGATCCATGTTTGTATTCGTGGGCGAGATGGTGGTGTAGCCGAATCGGTGTCGGTTGCATGCAGCAAGTCGGCGTCAACAAGCGTCACGGGAACAAGATTACGTGTTTGAGGTGGTTTTGAGGATTTGGAGTTTGACGAGATTGTCGTGGAGGAGTGTAGAATCGTTGCAGGCGCGGGATTGCCGGGATGCGCGTTAGCCACAAGGGAAGCGGTGGCCATTTCCACAGAGAGAAATGCGGTTTGTGGGTGGATCCAGGAGATGGAGAAACAACGAGATTGGTGTGCGAGAACGGAATAGGTCAGCGTCTTTCCAACGGCTGGCTCTGGTTTCAAACACGACGCGTCATTGCCACTAACTGCCAGAGACAGGCTGGATGCAGACGCGACGCCTGGATGGATGGGTGTGGTCTGCTAAATGGCAGATACACCCATCAAATGAAAAACAAGACATCCAGGCGCAGATATGATCCAGGTGGCTTGGAGAAAACTCACCCTGCAAACTGGGCAAAGAGATTATTAGGATCCTATAATTCCAACCATGTCGTTAGATGTTGCCAGATTTCCACTGCGAGACGCGTGAGACTCGCCATTTTCGGGTCAAATGTGGGAGAGGTCAAGGTTGGCCAGAACCAGTTTACACGGCTTTACAAGTCAAGGCCTATTATCATTTATATCTCACTATTCAACATGTGGTCAACTACTCGGGTGTAGCAACGCTCACTCAACACAGAATAACACCGTCCATCACCCGCAGACTCCTCTCTTCCAGCTCCTCAGCACATGCAGACCAAGCCAGTACATCTACAGATGTACCTAGAGATGCGCGACTATTACGCGCCAACATTCAGGAAGAGGAAGACCGTCTATGGGATATCGAAAACGTCGAAGAAGAGGACCAACGGCACATGAGCAGCTGGGGTTGGGAGATCTTTCATCAGCAAAAAGAGTTTTTCGATCGTATGAGGCTATTGGAGCGCGACGTTCCACGATTCGAAAGTTTGTCAAACTCGACTTTGCACAGTTGGCGCTTTGCTAACTCTAAATAAGAGTACAGGAGGCCATTTATACCGCCAAATCCCAACAAGACATCCGTTCTCGTCCGCTCAGTGACTTATGCTGGGGAACTTCACCATCCAGTCACGCCGAAACGAGTAATCGTCGTACCAATATCGAAACTGCAACTTAGAAATGCGGACGCGATTCACAATATCAAAGTGATCGCAGGTCCTCGTTGGTTTTTGGAGCCACCCAAGGACAGTGGACTTCCGCAAGCTACACGAGCCTGTGTACGCGTCCAAGGCCACCTCTGCTTCGAAGGATATTGAAGCAGAGCATGGATATCAAGATATCCTGCGAATTGTTCCCGAAGGTCCAATGAACTTGAAGTGGTGTATGGATACACTCCGTAAATTGGTTTCCGAGGCGAATGTAAGTTGTTCGAATACCATCAATCAAAGTCCTAACGTCTTGTCTAGGCCAGGGCTACGTCCTCATCACCAGACTCTTTTACAGATATCCCTCTTCCAACAAGGCATCACGATTCGAGATTACGATCACACGGACGAGGTGGAGGGAGTTATAAAGCGGAAAGGAGAAGAGTTACGCTTGCAGACTTTCCAAAAGAATGGCTTCCCAGTCCTCGGTGAAGAGTTGGTCAGCATTTGTCTCTCTTTGGATCGTGAGTGCGACATCACCTGCAAGTCTTAATCTATACGAGTCGCCTAGTGTATGCGCAAAGACGAGTCTGAATACTAAAAGTCGAGTTGGATACTTTGGCGTGCTACGTCTCAAGAAGAGACTCTTCAGGTCGATTACCTCAATTGTCAATCGAGAGACTAGTGAGATGAACTCGATGAGGAAGCGAATATAGGCGCGAAAATAGTAAAGCCGGTCGTCCTAAACAAGAAGCAAGGCGAGGACCCAGAACATTGGAATCAAATGATCCTGCAAGCAACACCTCTTGACAGACTTGCCGGTGACCTCTCGCCTTGTAAACCCAGTCGTTTCCTGTCTTTTACGAGCTATTATCGACTTTATTGGCGAGAACTAAGCTTTGCCCCATCTATATTGTCGATCGCATCGTCGAAAGCGCTCGTTCCAGCAACGCCAGCAAGCCAAGTGTACACAAACATCATGCTCATTTTCAAGCTCGTAAGCAAGGGATATATATAGTGATATTGATTTTATACCTGTCAAATCCTTGGTTCAATGGATACTTTCTCTGACTTTTGTCCAAGAGGGACCGCAGTGAAAATGGGTAAAGTCGATGTCGGTATGGTGAGCAGCAGTAGAGAGGTCAATGAGAGGCGATTGTCCGGCGGTATTGGTGAGCTTCCAGAAGTAGGGTAAGGGAGGAGTGAAATGGAACGAACCGAATGCGGCGCCCCACAGTCTAACTGTGGAGTCTATGGAGCTCGAAATGATTCGCAAGCCATCTGGCGAGAATGCAATGGCGCCGGCCGAACTTGTGTGCCCTTGAAGTGGCTCTTCAAATTGCCGCGTTCCAATTGCGAATCGTGCAGTCTACACGCAGGGGCAATTAGACAACTCGCCAGGTTCGAGACCTTTGACTGCTCCCTGGACTGTCGGAATCGTGCATTAAGACTGGATGTATTGTTACTCTCATAGTTAGATTCGACTGGCTCGTGGAGAATATGCGGCAGAGAGTGGTAGACGCCGTCCTTGACTTGGATTCCACCTCCGCAATGTCATCTCAAAAGTCGACTAAACTGAATCAGGGGCCCTCGAATGCTGCAGGACGATCGCCAGGCAAGAAGGATCAAGTCAAAATACGGCCAGTATCGCACTGGATGTAGTCGCAAACGTAGCAGAGGCCTCGGATATCCTCGCTCCTCTCAAGCAGCCTGCAGAGCAACAAAGTCAATCATCGACGTCAAGCAGGTAAGCACACAAACCCGCATAATGTCGCCTGACGGTTATCATAGGCCATCGACGATAATCAAGGAGACTGGAGTGACCTTGTACGCCGTCTGGAGGAATACATGTGGGCTATTGAGAACCAAATCGACTCGCTCGAGAAGTATCCTCCACAGGATAGGGTTGTCGACGAGGCTTTTAGCCAGCCACTCGTTCGTTATGTCGAGTAAGTAATTGGCACATCTACTCTGGCGCAGTCGACTGATTGACGCAGAGTTCTCGAGGATATTCATTGCGCTATCGTCAATGATAGGCATACGCGACCCCGCACCAGCCACGGTGCTTTTACGGCCATCGGAAAAGTAAAGGTCGACGCAGGGCTCATTCGTAAATTCAATCGCGATATCGAGGACCGGCATAGGCAGTTCATGGTGAGAGCACCAGGCTATATCATCCTAATTTCACACCCTAAATAGGAAGCGTTGGCCCTCTTCACGGGCTACCGAGTTCATGCTATCGAACACAAGGTAGAAGCAGTCTCCTCAGACGGTAAGCTAGGACTTGCTTGCACGACGTTCACTCAAATGCTCCAAGTCGACGCATCCTTTATCCAACTCCCGATGGTGGCATCGCCCCATCCTCGGTCCACAGAACCTGTCTACAAGGAACGCGTCAGGCTGTCCTTCAGACAATCCAGAATTGGGCTGAGGATGATACCTCAGACAAACCAATATTCTGGCTCTGCGACATAGCCGGCTCTGGCAAGTCCACAGTTGCAATGTCGGCAGCCGCGTCCTGCATGTCGAGGGAACACTAGGAGGCCAATTCTTTTTTCCATAGCTAATAGCGATACATCGACAATAGAAAAGTTCTGCTCGACCATGGCAAGAGACCTTGCTCAACACACATTCCCGAACTCGCACCCACGTCGCAGATGCCGTCAAACGGAACCCATCGGTCATGCGGAGTTCGTTGGAGGACAATTCCACACACTCATCGATCCACTCCGTCATCGAGACGGACGCGTAGTTCTTGTCATCGACGCCATAGACGAATGCAAATCTGGACCTCAGCGAAAGGAACTTGTCGACACGCTTGCTAAAGCCGTTCGACAAAGCAAGAACCTCAAGGTATTCATCACGAGTCGGCCAGACGCCGTCATCGAATCGGTTCTTCAACCACTCTCGATCAAATGTAAATTGGAAGACCGGTTGCATGATGTCAAACATCGTGACAACGTAGATGACATCGCGATGTATGTCCATCAATCCCTCTACACTGTTCTACCCCAGGACAAGAGGCAGCGGTTGATTGAGAAGGCGAGGGGATTGTTCATCTGGGCGAGCACCGCATGTCGAATGATCAACAACGAGACGACATGGGAAACGCCTGAGTATATACGGCTCATTGGTCTTATTGGACCAAAGTGGAGACATTGACGACGTATACAAGCTCATCTTCGAGCGGATAGATCCCAAATTCCATACCATCATGTGGAGCATGCTTGCACTACTGCTCGCTGCATTCGAACCACTTACCTCCGAGGATCTAGACAACATTCTCAAGCATAGTAGACTACGGGGACACTTCAGGGTGTTGATTCGAGAACTTGGAAGTGTTCTTATCGAAGATGAAGCAACAAAAGTCATTCAGTTTCGTCACCCTACTCTTGTGGAATATCTGCGACGGCGCTGTCTAGGCCCAGACCTCAAAGAGCCAAGTGGAATGTATATCGACATCGCCAATGCACACGGTCAAATTGCATCGTGGGGTTTCAATAAACTTCAAGCACCGAAGGAAGGCCTCAAGTTCAATATATGTGAATCGTCCTTCTATCGAAACAGAGATGCCGGATCTAGAGGCAAGAATATCAAAGTTCATCAGAATGAACGTTCGATATGCGAGTTTACACTGGCCGTTTCATATGGCCGAAACGGATAGCAAATGGAGAAGCAAGCTCAAGAATGAAGTTGAACATATGATTCGAGTCCCATATGTACTACATTGGATGGAGGTTCTGAGCTTGATTGGAGGACTGCCTCGAGCTATAGATGGGCTCCGAGCTGTGATGCGCAATAGTGTGAGTGGCTCGCCTCGGTATATTCGCATTTTTTAACAAAGGAAAGGTTGAAAAAGAGACTAATGGTCGCATAAATGAAGTGATGCGGTTTATGATGGCATTTTCAGTACCTATTCAAGAGAGTGCTCCACATATCTACATCTCGGCGCTTCCGTTCACACCTACAGGATCACATATGCATATGGAGGGGTTATCAATGTATAGTAACACTCTCAAAGTGACTAAGGGGCTGGAAAAGTCATACCGGGGACTGCCAGAAGCGCTTCGGGGACATACAAAGGATGTCAATGCGATTGCATTTTCACCAGACGGCTCGCGAATTGTTTCTGGCTCGGATGACAATACGATTCGACTATGGGATGCGGAGACTGGCCAGTCGTTGGGAGAACCACTCCGAGGCCACACAAGCTCGGTCAGCGCCGTCGCATTCTCACCAGATGGCTCACGCATTGTCTCTGGATCGGATGATAAGACGATTCGACTATGGGATGCGGAGACGGGCCAGTCGTTGGGAGAACCATTCCGAGGCCACACAAACTCGGTCACCGCCGTCGCATTCTCACCAGACGGCTCGCGAATCGTCTCTGGATCGTATGATAAGACGATTCGACTATGGAATGCGGAGACGGGCCAGTCGTTGGGAGACCCACTCCGAGGCCACACAAACTTGGTCAGCGCCGTCGCATTCTCACCAGACGGCTCGCGAATCGTCTCTGGATCGTATGATAAGACGATTCGACTATGGAATGCGGAGACGGGCCAGTCGTTGGGAGACCCACTCCGAGGCCACACAACCTTGGTCAGCGCCGTCGCATTCTCACCAGACGGCTCGCGAATCGTCTCTGGATCGTATGATAAGACGATTCGACTATGGAATGCGGAGACGGGCCAGTCGTTGGGAGACCCACTCCGAGGCCACACAAACTGGGTCAGCGCCGTCGCATTCTCACCAGACGGCTCGCGAATCGTCTCTGGCTCGCGCGATTATACGATTCGACTATGGAATGCGGAGACGGGCCAGTCGTTGGGAGACCCACTCCGAGGCCACACAGACTGGGTCACCGCCGTCGCATTCTCACCAGACGGCTCGCGAATCGTCTCTGGCTCGGATGATAACACGATTCGACTATGGAATGCGGAGACGGGCCAGTCGTTGGGAGACCCACTCCGAGGCCACACAAGCTCGGTCACCGCCGTCGCATTCTCACCAGACGGCTCGCGAATCGTCTCTGGCTCGCGCGATCATACGATTCGACTATGGAATGCGGAGACGGGCCAGTCGTTGGGAGACCCACTCCGAGGCCACACAGACTGGGTCAGCGCCGTCGCATTCTCACCAGACGGCTCGCGAATCGTCTCTGGCTCGTGGGATAGCACGATTCGACTATGGAATGCGGAGACGGGCCAGTCGTTGGGAGACCCACTCCGAGGCCACACAAACTCGGTCAGCGCCGTCGCATTCTCACCAGACGGCTCGCGAATCGTCTCTGGCTCGCGCGATCATACGATTCGACTATGGAATGCGGAGACGGGCCAGTCGTTGGGAGACCCACTCCGAGGCCACACAAACTCGGTCACCGCCGTCGCATTCTCACCAGACGGCTCGCGAATCGTCTCTGGCTCGCACGATCATACGATTCGACTATGGAATGCGGAGACGGGCCAGTCGTTGGGAGACCCACTCGAGGCCACA
>CAJVGD010000038.1:0-127031 GCA_910890315.1 Serendipita indica DSM 11827
AAGACTGGATGTATTGTTACTCTATAGTTAGATCTGACTGGCTCGTGGAGAATATGCGGCAGAGAGTGGTAGACGCCGTCCTTGACTTGATTCCACTTCCAAATGTCATCTCAAAAGTCGACTAAACCGAATCAGGGCCCTCGAATGCTGCAGGACGATCGCCAGGCAAGAAGGATCAAGTCCAAAATACGGCCAGTATCGCACTGGATGTAGTCGCAAACGTAGCAGAGGCCTCGGATATCCTCGCCCTCTCAAAGCAGCCTGCAGAGCAACAAAGTCAATCATCGACGTCAAGCAGGTAAGCACAAACCGCATAATGTCGCCTGACGGTTATCATAGGCCATCGACGATAATCAAGGAGACTGGAGGACCTTGTACGCCGTCTGGAGGAATACATGTGGGCTATTGAGAACCAAATCGACTGCTCGAGAAGTATCCTCCACAGGATAGGGTTGTCGACGAGGCGTTTAGCCAGCCACTCGTTCGTTATGTCGAGGTACTGGCACATCTACTCTGGCGCAGTCGACTGATTGACGCAGAGTTTCGAGGATATTCATTGCCATCGTCAATGATAGGCATAGCGACCCCGCACCAGCCACAGTGCTTTTACGGCCATCGGAAAAGTAAAGGTCGACGCAGGGCTATTCTAAATTCAACCAAGATATCGAGGACCGGCATAGGCAGTTCACGGTGAGAGCACCAGGCTATATCATCCTAATTTGACACCCTAAATAGGAAGCGTTGGCCCTCTTCACGGGCTACCGAGTTCATGTCATCGAACACAAGGTAGAAGCAGTCTCCTCAGACGGTAAGCTAGACTTGCTTGCACGACGTTCACTCAAATGCCCAAGTCGACGCATCCTTTATATTCCAACTCCTGATGGTGGCATCCGCCCCATCCTCGGTCCACAGAACCTGTCTACAAGGAACGCGTCAGGCTGTCCTTCAGACAATCCAGAATTGGGCTGAGGATGATACCTCAGACAAACCAATATTCTGGCTCTGCGACATAGCCGGCTCTGGCAAGTCCACAGTTGCAATGTCAGCCGCGTCCTGGCATGTCGAGGGAACACTAGGAGGCCAATTCTTTCTCCATAGCAATAGCGATACATCGACAATAGAAAAGTTCTGCTCGACCATGGCAAGAGATCTTGCCCAACACATTCCGGAACTCGCACCCCACGTCGCAGATGCCGTCAAACGGAACCCATCCATCATGCGGAGTTCGTTAGAGGAACAATTCCACACACTCATCATCGATCCACTCCGTCATCGAGATGGACGCGTAGTTCTTGTCGTTGACGCCATAGACGAATGCAAATCTGGACCTCAGCGAAAGGAACTTGTGGACACGCTTGCTAAAGCCGTTCGACAAAGCAAGAGCCTCAAGGTATTCATCACGAGTCGGCCAGATGCCGTCATCGAATCGGTTCTTCAACCACTCTCGATCAAATGTAAATTGGAAGACCGGTTGCATGATGTCAAACATCGTGACAACGTAGATGACATCGCGACGTATGTCCATCAATCACTCTACACTGTTCTACCCGAGGACAAGAGACGGCGGCTGATTGAGAAGGCGAGGGATTGTTCATCTGGGCGAGCACCGCATGTCGAATGATCAACAAAAACAACATGGGACACGCCTGAGAATATATACGACTCATTGGTCTTATTGGACCAAAGGAGACATTGACGACGTATACAAGCTCATCTTCGAGCGGATAGATCCCAAATTCCATACCATCATGTGGAGCATGCTTGCACTACTGCTCGCTGCATTCGAACCACTTACCTCGAGGATCTAGACAACATTCTCAAGCATAGTAGACTACGGGGACAACTTCCATGATTCGAGAACTTGGAAGTGTTCTTATCGAAGATGAAGCAACAAAAGTCATTCAGTTTCGTCACCCTACTCTTGTGGAATATCTGCGACGGCGCTGTCTAGGCCCAGACCTCAAAGAGCCGAGTGGAATGTATATCGACATCGCCAATGCGCACGGTCAAATTGCATCGTGGGGTTTCAATAAACTTCAAGCACCGAAGGAAGGCCTCAAGTTCAATATATGTGAAATCGAGTCGTCCTTCTATCGAAACAGAGAGATGCCGGATCTAGAGGCAAGAATATCAAAGTTCATCAGAATGAACGTTCGATATGCGAGTTTACACTGGCCGTTTCATATGGAGAAAACGGATAGCAAATGGAGAAGCAAGCTCAAGAATGAAGTTGAACATATGCTTCGAGTCCCATATGTACTACATTGGATGGAGGTTCTGAGCTTGATTGGAGGACTGCCTCGAGCTATAGATGGGCTCCGAGCTGTGATGCGCAATAGTGTGAGTGGCTCGCCTCGGTATATTCAAATTTTTTAACAAAGGAAAGGTTGAAAAAGAGACTAAGGGTCGCATAAGTGAAGTGATGCGGTTTATGATGGCATTTTCAGTACCTATTCAAGAGAGTGCTCCACATATCTACATTTCGGCGCTTCCGTTCACACCTATAGGATCGCATATGCATATGGAGGGGTTATCAATGTATAAGAACACTCTCAAAGTGACTAAAGGGCTGGAAAAGTCATACCAGGGACTTCCAGAAGCGCTTCGGGGACATACAAAGGATGTCGCGATCGCATTTTCACCAGACGGCTCGGATCGTCTCTGGCTCACGTGATGGCACCGTTCGACTATGGGATGCGGAGACGGGGCAGTTGTTGGGAGAGCCACTTCGAGGTCACACACAGACTCTGTTAGAACCGTTGCTTTCTCACCAGATGGCTCGCGAATTGTGTCTGGTGCATGATGATACACCATTCGACTATGGAATGCGGAGACAGGCGAGTCGCTGGGAGAGCCGCTTCAAGGACACACAAACTCCGTCATTGCCATTGCCTTCTCACCAGACGGCTCGCAAATCGTCTCTGGCTCACGTGATGGCACGATTCGACTATGGAATGCGGAGACGGGCCAGTTGTTGGGAGAGCCACTTCGAGGACACCCAAACTCGGTCAGCGCCGTCGCATTCTCACCAGACGGCTCGCGAATCGTCTCTGGCCTGTCGATGATAATACGATTCGACTATGGAATGCGGAGACGGGCCAGTCGTTGGGAGACCCACCTGAGGCCACACAACTGGGTCAGCGCCGTCGCATTCTCACCAGACGGCTCGCGAATCGTCTCTGGCTCACGATGATAGACGATTCGACTATGGAATGCGGAGACGGGCCAGTCGTTGGGAGACCCACTCCGAGGCCACACAAACTGGGTCAGCGCCGTCGCATTCTCACCAGACGGCTCGCGAATCGTCTCTGGCTCGGGATAACACGATTCGACTATGGAATGCGGAGACGGGCCAGTCGTTGGGAGACCCACTCCGAGGCCACACAAACTCGGTCACCGCCGTCGCATTCTCACCAGACGGCTCGCGAATCGTCTCTGGCTCGGATGATAACACGATTCGACTATGGAATGCGGAGACGGGCCAGTCGTTGGGAGACCCACTCCGAGGCCACACAGACTGGGTCAGCGCCGTCGCATTCTCACCAGACGGCTCGCGAATCGTCTCTGGCTCGCATGATAACACGATTCGACTATGGAATGCGGAGACGGGCCAGTCGTTGGGAGACCCACTCCGAGGCCACACAAACTGGGTCAGGGCCGTCGGATTCTCACCAGACGGCTCGCGAATCGTCTCTGGCTCGAATGATAAGTCGATTCGACTATGGAATGCGGAGACGGGCCAGTCGTTGGGAGACCCACTCCGAGGCCACACAAACTCGGTCAGGGCCGTCGCATTCTCACCAGACAGCTCGCGAATCGTCTCTGGCTCGTACGATCATACGATTCGACTATGGAATGCGGAGACGGGCCAGTCGTTGGGAGACCCACTCCGAGGCCACACAAACTCGGTCAGCGCCGTCGCATTCTCACCAGACGGCTCGCGAATCGTCTCTGGCTCCGGCGATCATACCGTTCGGCTATGGGATGCGGAGACGGGCCAGTCGTTGGGAGGCCCACTCCGCGGCCACACAAACTTGGTCACCGCCGTCGGATTCTCACCTGACGGCTCGCGAATCGTCTCTAGCTCGTGATAACACGATTCGACTATGGGATGCGGAGACGGGCCAGTCGTTGGGAGACCCACTCCGAGGCCACACAAACTGGGTCACCGCCGTCGCATTCTCACCTGACGGCTTGAGAATTGTCTCTGGCTCATGGGACGAGACGATTCGACTATGGAATGCGGAGACGGGTCAGTCGTTGGGAGACCCGCTCCGAGGCCACACAAACTCGGTCACAGCCGTCGCATTCTCACCAGACGGCTTGCGAATCGTCTCTGGCTCGAGCGATGATACGATTCGACTATGGAATGCGGAGACGGGCCAGTCGTTGGGAGGCCCACTCCGAGGCCACAGAATCTCGGTCGCCGCCGTCGCATTCTCACCAGACGGCTCGCGAATCGTCTCTGGCTCGAATGATAGCACGATTCGACTGTGGAATGCGGAGACGGGCCAGTCGTTGGGAGACCCACTCCGAGGCCACACAAACTGGGTCAGGGCCGTCGGATTCTCACCTGACGGCTCGCGAATCGTCTCTGGCTCATGGGATGAGACGATTCGACTATGGAATGCGGAGACGGGACAGTCGTTGGGAGACCCACTCCGAGGCCACACAGACTGGGTCAGGGCCGTCGCATTCTCACCAGACGGCTCGCGAATCGTCTCTGGCTCGAATGATAACACGATTCGACTATGGAATGCAGAGATGGTCCATTCGCTGGGAGACCCACTCCGAGGCCACGCAGACTCGGTCACCACCGTTGCATTCTCACCAGACAGCTTGCAAATCGCATCGGGTCTAGCTGACAGCACAATTACACTGTGGAACACCGCATTTGGTTCGTTCCACTTCACTTCTTTCCCCCCGTGATTCTGGAAGCTTACAAATTTTCGTAGCCGAGTTATCCAACCATAATGGTCAGTTGTGCCAGTCAAATCAGGGTGGCCTTATCTCGCATCAAAATACCCTGGCCTTATTGAAAGTTATGCTCTCCCAGCTCCGAACATTTCCTCTCTCTGATGACGGTTGGGTACATCTCTCAGGGAAACTTCTATTTTGGGTTCCACCAGACAATCGGCTCTCATTAACGTCTCCACTCCTCCTCAAATTACCAACGTCTAGCCCTCCCTACCCGACCAAACTTGACTTCACTCATTTCCACTGTGGTCCCTCTTGGACAAAAGTCCAAGGCAGCGTCAATCAATGAACCTTAGCGAGAGAGAAGAATCATTACCTTACCTTTGTACCTACGAGGCTCAGCTATCTGATCCTGCAAATAATCACCGTAATTCTGCGATTCAAACGTGCATGGATGAGCCATTTATACCATGACCATCGTGTTCCGACCGTACCCCTTCATATTCTAGATCAGTTACATGTTATCCAAGGTCTATCAATCATGCGAGTCCGTGAGTGGTCACCAAAGTTTCAGAGGCCAATTGGCACGACCTGATCCCAATCTACGCAACCATCAGAATGAATAGCAACAGACACACCACATATTTCCCTCTTCCCCGATTCTTCCCCAGTCCTCGTCCCACCGCTCCCGCAATGACTTCTCCCTTTAAACCTAGGTGCCAGCACCAACGCACCACGGAGACCGTGCTTGCGTCCAAGAATTCCAAGATTCTCTTGCGGTCCCATCCCAACACATTGAAAGATGGGAATCGCCTGACTGAGCACGGCACGTTCCCTATGCCACTCGACTGTGGTCACGTTACTGCGGCGATGAGCATGGGTAAACAGCATACTGGATGAAAAAGTCCAGAGATGATGATAAGTGCCAGAAAGTTGCCGTCTATGCCAATGCTGGCGAATGTCGTTGGTGCCTTTGAGCGGTGTCGACGGTTCCGAGCTCATGCTCCTGTCGCTAGAGATGCGCAATGAGCTGCCAGCTTTTATTAGATTGAGTTGAGGTCGAGATTAGGGAGCAGACATGATCACCCAGAGGATAAAGATGCCCGCAAAGGCGAACGAGATAGGTCGGAGGTTCCATGCGATGAGATTCCATGTCCGGAAGAGGCAGATCGAGGCGTAATAGAATACTCCATCCCGAAGCAGGATGATGAAAAGGTGAGATGAAAAGCAGGCTTCTGACGGTTCCCGCATCTGGTAGATTCTGATTGTCGTAATGATGAAGATGGTTTGAAGCAGAGGAGAGCACGTCGGCTCCAGTTATGAAAGAGAATCAGGTACATTGGCTCGATTTGGGAAATGTCGATTTTATCGGCTTCGCATGCGTACTCTCGCCAGAGAATAGTCAAAGGCGGTAAAGCTCACTCTATGGCCCATTCTCTCCTGGAAAAGTAGCGTCCCTCCGCAAGTCCGGATTGACGTCGAGACAAGGCTTGCTTGCGGTCGGTTATATCAATCTGGAGGAACCGGTATCATGCATTGACAAATGCGTTGTACCTGAGTCAATGAGTCGTAAACGCATCTGGCAGTTCCCAACCCTCATCATCCACTGTCCCCGTACGAGAAACCAACGCGATGTCTAATTTGATTAATATAGTACCCTTTTGAGAATGCCTTTCATATTGGCATTTCCCCGTCATTGTGGTAAATACGACGTAATGAATGTGACGTGAACCTGACCGTCTCGATCCGGAACCCAGAGGTTGTGGTTCGAGCCCTTTACTCGCGTTTGGGCGATCAATACGACATCCTGACCTTGAGCACTGCAGGACCAGATCTCCCGACGCTCCGATAGAGCGTCAGAGATCTTGCAAGATGGCGGCACGAGGAGTTTCAAGCACCCAAGACTTGACAAAGGTGGACATGAGCAGAGATATATGGCACGATAAACATTGGATTAGATGACACCTGGTGTTTACGGGCTACCGGCTCGACGACGTTTTGTGGGCAGACGGCAGATACTCATCATCCTCACTATACATCATCTTCATCAGCCAATTTTCTTCCTCCTTTCCCTTCATTTCTGCTCTAGCCCTTTTCTCGCTTTTCCAGCTCTTTCTGGGTCGTCAGGGTCGAGCTGGTCGCCGCTTCAACGTTGCCAATGGCGACCAAAGATCTACGAAGTCGATGGACTATATACGTGATCAGTAAACAGTCTTCGTGGGCTCGGTGAGAAACTCACTGATCCTATCATCGATGGTCTCTCCAGTGCTAGGACGGCCGTCGACGATATGGGAGCAGATGACGTGTCTGCTGTAGCTCTCCCAGCTGTTCACCTTCGTTCTGCATGGCTCTTTCATCGACACCACCGCGCTTCTCCCTTGTGCGCAAATGGACCCCCCATAGTCGCATCGGATCGTCCCCGCTACGTAGTTGGTCCTCGCTCTATCTGTTGGGGGAAAGAAGGGCCGATCGTAACATTCGGTTTGGAGACGCTTCCGACCGCTGGCTGCGTTCAGCCGATCCGATAAACGCCGGAGTGAGGCGTATGGGCAGGCGTATCCATCATCTCCAATTGCTATCGGCAAATTAAGCTGTATTTCGAACCAGGAGAGTAGACGAAAACGTACGAAGGGCTGGCTCGTCCCAGTTGTCCTCGCGAGCTGCCAGTAGAATGAGGGGTGCCCGTTTTCCTAAGACAACTGTCAATTGATGACATCCAATAACGCAGAGATTGTACTTTCTGGCGGCGGAGCTGCCTAAGATAGCCTGCGTCACGACCCAATACTGCGTCTGGTCGTGAATTGGCGATGTTTTGAGTCGTCCGCTAGCAGGAGATACACCTGCCAGTGGAATTTGAGGGAGATACCTAGGCTGCAGCGTCCGTCGAGAACCACTGGGCGATCCTCTGGTTCCTCCTCCTGATCCGTCGAGCCGCAACTTGGCGCTTTCTGTGGGGCCAGCTGGGTCCTCTGGGGATCGAGCTCCGACTCGAAAACTGAACCCTGGTTGCTATCCGTTAGTGGCTCCTCGCGATAGGTATACATCGTACCGTTGGGATATCTCTCACATCTGAGGTTAACTGCATGTTTGGAATATATAACAGATTTCTTACTCAATTCTTTTCTTGTTTTCTTCACGCCCGCAAGATGTGCGGCCGTTTCTCTGAGCCTGTCAGTAAGTGCGGCGGTGCGTAATGAACACATACTCGATACGAGTTCGTTTTTCCACGGAGTAATCACGAGTGACTGGGCTTCGTGATTTCCAACGACTGCCTATCATCGTCCTGGCCCAAAGTCGAAGTATTCGTGCCAAGGCACGTCTGCTTGAAAAGGATTTCCTGAGACTTTTATGATAAGATATACCTAAAGAGGAGCGACGGCGCGTCTGCGTGTCGCCTGGGCACGACGGTGGAGAGAGGGTTGCTAGACGAGGCTAGCAATCGCTTGCACGCCTCTTATAGTGTCGATGCGTCGGTGCTTGAAACTCTAAATTCTGCATGGGATCTCTGCCGCATTGCAAGTCGGTGGGACGCCATGTCTCCTAGAAAGCGTGTCAACACTTGTCTTATAACGATACACAGCTATCAGATAGCTTTTATCTATTTTCTATGATTTTACGTTGAGATTTCAGCCTGCCACATTCCGAGGCGAATGTAGCTTCGCTTCTTCTCGACTACATCGCAATGATTGAACCGGGTCGCGCCAAACCATGTCTAATCACGTATAAATCCGATTATAGACCCGTTTTCGGCGTACTCATGTAGTTCAGTAACTCGCTCTGATCCAAACGACTTGATGTATAGGTCGCTCAAAAGGAAGCAATGCGGTGGTGCGTACCTTGCAGGCCATGAAGATATGATATGCTGAATACACATGACAAATAGGCCTTCAGTGGTCACCGTCTGAGAGGAACATTCCTTCTATGGCTCTCCTTCTGGCCCACGGGTCTGCCGACCCCATACTCACAGCGAATCTCCTGACCATTGTATATAGCATCCAAACTCACGTTTAGACGTAGCTGCCGTCCAATAGAATCTTCGCAGAACGGGATAAGATGCTTTTGGTTGGGGATAACCAGTTGTATCTGACCGTTTTGAAAATATACTTTCTACAGACGTGGTTGATTCTATATCCTAGCTCAGGCGTCATACGGGTATAGATTCTCGCCCGACGCCAGGGCCAAACGAACCAGATGCCTGTCCAAAACGGGGCACTGGGCCCATCTATGGCTCTGATGACATCCAAAACTCCATTGATTTTGAAAGGACCACTGGAGTCCGGCTCTAGATCATCCCATGAAAGGTCGAGGACTATTAACTTTCCTCACCAGATAGGATGCATGAGCTGCCCTTCTGCTGCCCTACGTTCATCGTTGAGATAATTATTTCTGGTGGCATCCATAGCATTGAAACCTCAGGCTTAACCCAAAGTACGGAAAGCGGTCGGTCGCGGAGCGTGTTCCACCTCTCGTAGTGGCAGTTGTGCCGCGGAAATGCGGTGTGCCCTGAGATTCGCCGCGGCATAACTGCGTACACCTCTAGACGCATGAAATACTGCAGTATTGACGAAGATGAGCCTGTAATGTAGGCATGCTTGAAGAGGCGCGTGACTGTTTGGAGTGAGCGACGAAGAAGGATTTGAGGAAATCAAACGTTGTCGTGTAAATATATCCTCCAATATGCAGTCAATTTAAAGACGGAAATGTCTGCGGGAGAGGAGCTGTGCTCTCAGGCTCGAAATCTAGGTGAAGAAAGGTGAGCATAGGGATAAATAGAGGTTCAGATGAGGTTGCCTTGGAGAGGTATATAGAAATGTGGGTCAATTGTTGGATAACTGGATGTTGAAGGACTCGCAACCGGACGTAGCTTCTTGGATTGTTGAGGGGCTAGGTACTGATAACACTTTCGGTTTTGGTGTGTATTCCAGTAACCTCTCAAGATGTTCTTTGGGCCACTTTCCTAGGAGAACCTCTAAATCCGAGAATACAGGACCAGGTCGCCAAGTCGCGCTCATCCACTGACATTCAAACAGGCCATGGTAGCTATATCTCAGTGTAGACCTGAAAACGATAAATCGTCTCCTCAGCTTACTCCTCAGCTTACTGGCCAACTCGTTGCTCTCGAGAGGCGGATTCAGAGGACGAGAATTACCGCCGCGTGTTGTTGTCCATGAAATGAGTCAAGCGGCGTTCTTTTCCTTGCCCTCGAAAGGATTATGAGACCCGCAGAGCGTTGCAGACAATCTTCGTCAAACCTCAACCCCCACCTCGACAGCGACGCGTGAGAAAACCCACTTTGTTCAGATTTCTTGGATCCCGCTGAGAGACATTCAAGTATCCATTGCCAATTTGGCAATCAAGAATCATGAGGGGACTGAATTCAGCCCATACCGAGCTGTTCGGGGCCCCGGAAGCTGTGATCAGGTGTCTCGGCATTATTCAATGTCAAAGGAACCTCAAACTCTGGCGGTTCCGCGACAACTAGGGTAGCTCGAAGCGGCGGATAAAGATGGACAGCACGGAGCCATACCCTCGCGTCACCTTGGCCCCCAATGGTTCGTCCCATCGAGATCGAGGCCATGCACAACGATGGCCTGTCGTTCGTTCAAATAGCTCGCAACCTTCAGCTTATGCGCTGGATGAACGGTTGGTAGTATTTGCTCGTTTGCAAGCCTCGGCTGATATATCTACTCGTAGGAGCTGCAATTGCCCTTCTCATATATGATACATGCCTGATTCTCGGTGATGAGGTCTATATTGTTTCAAGCGTAGCGGGGCTGTTGTGACCATGCTCTTTCCAGGTCGAATTCTTATGGCCGAAACGGTGGAGTGTAATCAAAGCATTTTACTTCCTGGTATGTCGGACCATCGGCACGGAGTCCGCACGCTTACAGCCTTCCCGTCTAGAATCGGGCCTTGTGTGCGACTTTTACGATGATGAGCGCTCAGCAATTTATCAGCATGAATAGCATGTCTGATGGATTGTAGGTATTCATTTGGCGTCCCGCTCCATTTTGCTAATATTTCTACCAGTTGCACTTTTAACCTCATAGGCGTCGGCATTGCCACGTTTATTTCGTTTGCTATGTGCAACTGGATGCTTCTAGCACGTACCCGCGCTCTTGTCGGGTGTGAGCGACCTATCCTGGACGCCGCGCTCGTCGCCTACTTTTTCCTTTCGTACACCATCACAGGCGTCCTCGTCATCCTCACCTCGCTCCAATTCCGCACTAAGATCTTCTTTTCACCAACGATCCGGATATGCTCTGCATCTATTCATCCAAAGGAAATGGGGTTAATATGGATTTGGCCCATGCTCTTTGAGACGACCATCTTCGTCATAACGACTGTGAAGCTCTACCAGACGAGGAAGCACGGAGCCTGCCTGGGATCCCGCCTTTTCTCTGTCCTGTTTCGGGACGGAGTGTGTTATTACGTCTCAATCTGCCTGTTCCGGACATGGAATCTCGTCGCGTGGAACCTCCGACCCATCTCTTTCACCTTTACGGGCATATTCATCCTCTGGGTGATCATGTCCGTTGCTTGTTCTCGACTCCAACTCAACTTACTAAAAGCCATCGACCCACTGTACGAGAGTGATGTCGGAGGTATGACGGGCGAGACATCATCTGCGATCCCCACTCACGGCACTACCACATTTGGACGCCGGATGGATGGGAACAGATGCGGTCGGCGGCGACGACCTAGCTCAACATTTGATGATCTGCACGAACGACGGTCGTATCTCGACCGGCTCTTCCATATTCCCATCACTTCACTTCGCTCATTTGGCGAGTCTTCACGCGTTACAATGCAAGGAAAAGGGATTGAACTTCACGACCAATCCAAACGCCTCGAGAAAAGTGGCAAAGAACACGACGGTACTCAAAAGGATGAGCATATCCAGTTGAGATCCATGTCATCACCGAATCCTCTTTCACCGTATCGACGGACATCTGGGGAATTTCCAGATGACGAAGCGCGGACGCTTAATTCTGTCACGTAACGGATCAGCGTTTGGAAATGGATGTTTCTCACTGTATCCCCATACATGATTCGATATGAGTTAATTCTATACTGCAGTTCAATCGTATATATTGTCGCGCCTATACTCTGCCCTCCCGATCCGAGTTCTGTTGCTTGTCTCCATTGCATTTCTGAAGAACCTTGGTACCCTCAGAAAGTGGAATCATCTTCATGTCCTTCATCAACTGAGTATAGCGCCTCTAATTTCTCCTTTTTAACGACATGGTGGAGGCAGAGTTTAGAAAAGAGAACGTATAAAGAGAGAGCCCAGCATTCACACTATATCTAGCGATACGGTGATAAATTCCATTGACTCAAGGTGATGGCTTTAGAGCAAGCTTTTGCGTAGTGAGGTCGAATGTCAGCTGTAGCATGGTGACTACCCTGAGGGTACTGGGATCCGCCTCCCAAAGGAGGTCCCCGGGTCCATTCTCTTGAAGAATCTGACCCGGAGACACATTTATCGTAGGATCAATCCAACCATAAATGCGCAGAATAGGTGCAAAATTTGTGGCCAATTTGTAGGTGGAGCTACGTGATGTGTTAGTTGTATATTGACCGAATGAGTAGAACCGAACTGACCCTACGCTCCTCCAAATTTGCACAGGTTGAAACCCCGTGCCATCGTTTACGTCTACAACTGTTAAGATTGGGAAGCTGAATGTCAATCACTCACTGATAGAGATCTGCTCAAGTAGTGGACAGTCGTTTTTGGCAACTATGGCACGCTCATAACCCTTGCCGGCTGGTACAGGATCCTGAACGGGATGAGATTTCGGACTGGAAACCAGGCGACTTACCGTGAAAGAGTAATTCTCTTTTTCGTCTTTTTGCAGTTCCGTAATTTGTCCTTTCTGCAAGATGATCAGTAAAAGTTGAGAATGTCCCGGGTGCCCTACTTGTATTGTCCTGAGTAGGGGGGTGGCCGTGATTTTGTCGTCCTCAACCGTCGGATGACCAAAGGCCAGCCTGTTCGGGATATGAGAAATGCCGATATAACCAAAGAAAATTGGCGGACTGATTGCGGTAAACGATAGGCCATGGCGTCAGGACTGGATGGCAAGGTTATAAAGTTATAGCGGCTAGAAGTGTCTACCTTTGGGTATGAATGGAGGAGACCTCCTAATAAATTATTATTATCAGCCCGAGCAGCACTGGGAAAGCCTACTTGTAAACAACTGGACAGACGTAGGGGTTGGTGTCTTTATATCGAGCAAGGACCATCGCCAAAGCCACAGTTAGTATGGGAAAATTGCCACTATGGGCCGTAAGAACATGGAATCGAATTTTTGGTAGACCCACTCGCTCATAACCGTTATCAAGAGACCATTGCCTACAGGAGGAGTTGGCAGGCTCGGCCCAGAAGGACGACTCCCTGCCTGTGGAGGGCTGGTTGCTGGACTGGTCGTTGAATCATTAGGACCTTTTTCCGTTTGCGGGTTGGTGGGTGGTTGTTCAGACATTGTCGTTGAAGGAAAAGGCTCAGTGGCTAACAGCTCTCGTGCCCTTTATGTACTCCACCCCAGCGGAGATTGCAGTTTTCCGGGAAGCTTTCCATAGTCAAAGTGACCTGCATCAAATTGCGGACGGGTGAATTCCAACCGCCCTCTTGAATTGGAAGTCGGAGGAGGCTCACGTCCGAAACGATAAATTAGCGCATCGTAGGTCAGATGAGAACCCCATTTATCATATAATGTCCAATATCGCCCCTTTTAATCAGGTAATAGAGCTCTGCTCTAATTCTGGGCCAGCATTCCGCAAGTCAAACGCGAGTGTTGCAGCTCGACGTATCATAGGACGATAAAAACGCGATATATTCTTGACCTAATCCATCATGAGATGCATTGTGTAAGGTCGATGGGGAAACGAGAACCCGAAGTATGAGATTAGATTGCTACACTATTCCAGAGGGTTAGAATGGTTGATACAAGTTGAATATTCAAGGATTTTGGCCGATTTTGAAGCCGCCGAATCCTGCGAAAAGGTTGAGGTGGAAGAGCGTGAAGTGAGAATCATACCACTAGGCGTCGTTTTTGTTGTCCAAGCCACCGACCCAGCTTGCGCCTGACTTTGACCGGTATAATGCCTGATGGCTCATATAAATCTCAAAATCAGATATGAACGCGTATTTATCGATCATTCAGACCCGGCAACGTCCGCCTCATTGACCGTAGTTGGAAGCGGCGCCTCTTGAGTATTGAACAGACCACTACTACATCCCGTTTCAGTCGCGCATATGCTATTCCTGCTGCCGCGCAGAGAGGAGACTGTAATTGCCATGGGCACAGGGCAAGTCTGCGCTCATTCGACACTAATGCTTTGTATGAACTGTATTCGGCACAACTCTACAACCAAGTCACGATGTTAGTGCACGGTCCGCCGCCTCCGCAGATTCCGCCTGCCCGACCAACCGACGACTTCTCGACTTCTGCGCACCGTCCATGCTACTTAAGACGGCTCTACCGTACCGAGTAGTCTTGCCGGTACTCTTCTCAAGATGATATACCGTCTCCTCCTTGGGTTCTTCGCCAGCGTTGGTCTCAGTAAAGCCAGTTGGAGCCCGCTCTCGTCCCCACTGGGACCAGTTGTTGATCTGGGATATGCTGCATACGTGGGTAATGCTACCTCTCCCACCGGCGTTTCCAACTCCTCGGTCACCTTCTTTGGTGGCATTCCCTATGTTGAACCTCCTCTGGGAGATTTACGTTTCCGTGCTCCGAAGCAACTCGACGAGAGATACAATTCGAGTAGAGTCGTCTCCGATGCAAGGAACTGGGGCCCCACATGCGTCCAGCAACCGGCCGTCGAAGGGGTGGGAGTAGAAGGTGTGTAGAATTAAACTCCCACGGCATCTTATTCAAATATCTCCCAGATTGTCTCAGCCTTAACATATGGAAGCCCAGCAAGGCGAAACCTGGTGACAAACTGCCAGTAGTAATCTATATACATGGCGGAGGATTCTTCTTCGGCGTACGAGCATTCGAGTCCAGTTTCTGATAAACGTCTAACCCTTGACCATAGAGTTCCCCACAGTTCCCAATGTACGATTGGGTTGCCCAGAACCAGCAAGTAGTCGCTGTATCAATGGTCAGTGATTCACATATCTTCAAGCCATCTAATGTAACTTAGAACTATCGCCTTCATCTTTTCGGATTCCTTGATGGGCTCGCCTTGAGGGCTGACGGAACCCCTAACGCTGGATTATTGGATCAGCGCGCCGCTATCGAATGGGTTCGCCGCCACATCTCGGCATTTGGTGGAGATCCAAAAAAGCTCACGATTGCAGGAGAGTCGGCTGGTGGGTAGTTGCTTGTACTTGGACAAGCAATAGCTCAATGTCTATTTAGGAGGTGCATCGGTGGTCTTGCAAGCTACAGCATATGGTGGTACTCGCTCCGCGCCATTCAAGCGCGCCATTGCGCAGTCTATCGGACTTTATCCACTCCCTTTGGATTCCGAAATTGAGCAAGTATTTAGTAAGCGATGATCAACTGCAACATCACCTACTCATTATCTCCCTTAGACAATGTCACCACCGCCGCAGGATGCCCCAGTGGTGGCGCCGAGGCAATGGCATGTCTACGATCCGCACCCTTGTCCACTTTGATCAAATCTATCAACAATGTTCGCACCAACTTTCTAGCTCCTACAATCGACGGACCTCGCGGATTCATCCCCGATCTTCCCTCAAAATTGATTACAGCTAGAAAGTTTAGTCCTGGACTCGATCTCATTGCGGGCCATTGTACCAATGATGGACAAAACTTTGCTGGTGGTAATCCTGCGAACCTCAAGTCGGATGCGGACGTGGTTGCTACAATCCTGAAGCGGTACAGACACATGGTAAGCTTTTCTTTGCTTGCGAGGATGGTTCTCAATGTTGGGGTGAAGACAAATTCTACTCTTCAGAAGGTTCTGGAACTCTACCCTAGCCCCAACGTGACTGGCTCCCCGTTCGCGACCCAGTATGACAGAACCTGGGTCAGTCTATGTGTCGCATGATACTCTTCTCTGACAATTACTGCAGACTATCATGCAAGATACAATCTTTGGTTGCATGTTCGTCGTCTGATTCAGGAGATGATCCTCATTAATTCTTCCCAGGGATCAACACTGGGCGAACGCGACAATATCTCGAGGTGGAAAGAATGTGTACTCCTACCGGTAACAGTCACCAGTATATGCCGGTTGCCTTATTCACTATTGAGCAGATTCAACGTGCCAAATCCCGTCACCCGCGCTGCAAATCCGTTCATGGGCGCAATGCATGCTTCGGATGTTTACTACATGTTCAATGGAGCTACGTGAGTTACGGCCGTATCACCGTCGAGGGTGTTCTCAATCTTTATTGCAGAGGAACTACGCCATTCTTTGCGCCGTTTAACGTCACTGAGAAACCAGTGGCTGAAGAGATTTTAGGCTACTGGACTTCCTTCTCACAACTTGGTGATCCATCTGCACGTAAGATGCCCTTTTCCCCTAAATGGCCGAGCTTTTCCGGTGCAAGGAGGGTGGTCATGAGCGAAGACCTTAACGGTAATGGCGCTTCTACAGCGAGCTT
Source organism: Serendipita indica DSM 11827 (assembly GCA_910890315.1). NCBI lineage: Eukaryota > Fungi > Basidiomycota > Agaricomycetes > Sebacinales > Serendipitaceae > Serendipita > Serendipita indica. Next base: position 16,502 of record CAJVGD010000038.1, read on the forward strand.
TGTGGAAGTAGTACCCTTGGCAGAGTCCACTCGGTGTCGCTGGTGGATGGGCCAAAATGAGACGAGGGTTTAGGCGGCCTGTAATCATACATCCCGCATTTCATCCAGGGATACCAATGGAGGCTCCTAAAAGATTGCCAGCTCTGTCATTTGATATACGTGAAATGCTGACTTGACTGTTCTGTATCCTTTCCTTCTCCAGTTTCAGCCGGAGTCGCTCCATATTCCGCTCCCTCTTCTTTTTGTTCTCAATTTTTCGTTGGTGGTTCCTTGACTTTGTATGTTCGACCCATTCTGAAGCCATCACAAGAAACGGGTCCCTAGCATCTTGCGTACATACGTCGCACGGAACTCGTTTCTGCGCAGAGATAACCTCAGATGGACTGGGAATAGTTCCATTCAATGCGCTATCAACTATATATTTGACATACCTCAATATCTTGATTGTGTCGAGAAGCAATTCCTCGGCCAGTGGGCTCAACGACGAGGGTGAGGGGAGTGATGATCCCATTAGGAAACCTATAAGGTGAGATCATCTTCCGATTGAATATTTTCGACATACTACTCGTAATATCCACGCCTTGCGTCTTAATTGGCTCCCATTCACTAGGATCTGTAATGCTTGAGTAATGTAAAACGATTTCGACATTTGACATACTTGAAGTATCCAATATATATGTCCATGTGTCGGGGCAGGAGCTCGCCAGAGGAATAAACTTGCGACGAGTCCACTTAGTCTGATAGACGGCATACTTTCTCGTAGCTCGCTTCATTGCCTCAACGCCGTCCCGGAATGTTTCAACAGAGGGATTCCGAAGATACTCTTCAAACTCCTTGAAGCCTATGGACTGATAAATACCCGAGGTATGATCGACGGAAGGTCCCGCTATTTGATGGAGGGTCCTAATCTCATCCAGAAGACCTGACTAGCACACTGTGTGAGCACTTTTTATCTTAAGTAGTAAACCAACCTTGACCATATCGTCAACTCGACAGTCCAAGCGTTCATCCAGGATCTCCTTTTGGGTATACGGCCAGAAGACAAGCGTTTGATACCTTGACCAAGTAAATATCATATTAGGTATACCGAATCCTCTTACCGAGAGTCTGGAGAATTGTCATCTTGATCTCGGATCACATCGCTGGCCATGCGCCCGTGCTCAGCTATAATCTGTAGGCTTCGTAATACTTTTCTTGAGTCCTTCCAGTGCCATCTAGATGCCATATCCGGATCCAATGCTTCTAACAGTTTCCATAACTCAAGGGTTCCCTCCGGGTCTACAGAAGCTAGCGGCGGTGGATCTGGCAAACGAGCGTACAGATTTCTTTGGGTGGAGTCGAGTCGATTCAGAGAGCTTTGAAGATTTTCATCCACTGTAACCGAATTTGGTGTCTTGTTGGTGACCAGCCGATTTGTGAAGAGCAAGTTTTGGAGCCAATAAGACGTTCCTCCAACGATAATGGGCAGCTTCTTACGACTATGAATGTCATCTATCTAGTGCTATCAGTAGATCCTCCTGTCGTATGACTGATACTCACCGTCCGCATAGCCATTGTCACCCATTCCGTGACATGCATTTGTTCGCCAGGGTCTTTGATGTCCATCAGGTGATGAGGGATTCCTTGCATCTCTTGCTTTGTTGCTTTGTTAGTGATGATGTCCAAACCTCGATACACTTGCATCGCATCTGCGTTGATGACCTCTCCATCGAATGCCTTGGCAATATCGACAGATAATTTGGTCTTTCCTGCTCCGGTGGTACCCATAACGGCGACTACCGGGAGTTTGGAAGACATTTTAGAGATCCGAGTGAGGCCGAGTCGGGATGGTGAGGGCCAAAGCATGTATCAACTTGGACCCGTACTCCATCATGCGATTATCAGAGAAAATCGACAATTTGGACAGTTTCACTCCATTCTATACGTTTGAATTCTTTCCTCCTCGGACAGAACAGGTTCGCATGTCCCATTTGGACATGAAGCTTAGGAACCTCACCGAGCCAGGGATTCGAAAATCTCGTGAGTCGCATAGGACGACTCTCGACACTCAATCCTTTGGCTGTAAGCATCACCTGGGGTGCTGGCGGATCGACCAAGGATTGGAGTTTGAAGCTCGCGGACATTTGCCGCAATGACCACAGCGTGGATACGATCATGCACTTAACTTGCACAAATATGCAACCAGGAATGGTTGAAGATGCGTTGAGGGTATAATGCCACCTCGAGTTTTCTGCTTTTACTCACCAGCAGATTCTAGACGGCCATGGAGAAAGGAATCCGAAACATACTCGCGCTGAGAGGGGATCCCCCGAGAGGGGCAGATAGCTGGATTCCATCAGATCCGAGGTTCACTTCCGCCACAGATCTTGTCAAGTTCATCAAGACTACACCAGAGTTTAGAGACTACTTCTGCATCGGCGTTGCGGGTGCGTGGTCTTAAAGGTTTCCGACTACATAATGATACGGTCAAGGATATCCCGACGGACACGCCGAAACTACTGCTTCGGAGGAGGAACAGATTCAGTATCTCAAAAAGAAGGTGGACGCGGGGGCTGATTTTATCATCACACAGCTATTTTACGATCCCGAATCTTTCCTGACCTGGCAAGAGAATGTCAGGAAAGCCGGCATCAAGATTCCCGTCATCCCGGGGATTATGCCGATACAAACTTATGCGTCGTTTATGCGACTCATAAAGCTTTGCGGAACTAAAGTTCCAGACTCACTTATGGCACAGATAACTCCCATCCGCGTATGTCGATACTTCCTCCCCTGTGATGCGCTGATATTGGGCAGAATGACGACCAGCTAGTTAAGGATCTTGGAGTCGAAGTTGCTGTATCGATGATTCGTAAACTGCAGCAGATTGGCGTGCAAGGATTTCATTTTTGCACTTTCAATCTCGAGAAGAGCGTACAGCGGGTATTAGAGCAGCTTGGTTGGGTTGGAAGGCACGTTGAACAACACAACATGGTCATCAGCGTCAGTCACGTGAACCCTGCATTAATTCTTCCTGAATTTCCACAGGAATCGCCTAGCCGAAATAATCAGCCTGGATCACTCCCACCCGAGCTGGTCATTACTGCATCAGATATCGCTGCATCCACGTCGTACTCACTGAAACAAGCTCATCCAGGCAATGGACCGAACAACTCTGCTGGAAAGGTCAGGAGGACCCCATTCGACCTGCTTTACTAATATGGGATAGGGGGAGCTAAACGCTGCTGGGACATGGGACGAGTTCCCGAATGGCCGCTTTGGAGACTTTAAGAGCCCGGCATTCGGTGTCAAAGACCTTTGGGACCACGGTATCACGGCGCTGGTGAGCATTAAAGTGCACTGTTTACTTGTATTCTCACATCAAAGTTAGCCTCGCAATGCAGTCGAGCTTTGGGGTCGACCGACGCACACTGCTGATATTACCACCGTCTTTCTACGCTACCTAAGAGGCGAGGTGCCATCTACCCCTTGGTCAGATTCTCCACTTTCACCTGAGAGTAAATCGCTAGTACCCCTTCTCACAAAGCTCAACGAGAGAGGTTGGTGGACAGTTGGTTCTCAGCCGGCTGTCGATGCCGTGCCATCGGAAGATGAGGTACATGGATGGGGCCCACGTGGAGGCTACGTATTCCAAAAGGCATTCGTGGAGTTTTTCTGCACAAGGGATGATGTGGCGGCGTTGGAAGCCAGAGCCAAGGAAAAGGGAAAAGGATGGGTAACTTTCTTTGCAGCAAACATGATGGTAAACTATTTGTCTCTGTTTACGTGCTCTGACAGTTGCAAAGGATGACTATGCGACAAATATGACTGATGAAGGGAGCAATGCGGTTACTTGGGGTGTGTTTCCCGGCAAAGAGATAAATTCTCCGACGATCATCGAGCGAGACTCATTCCTAGCATGGAAGGTTAGTTGAATCTCTACCCTAGTCTCCGTGGAGCTGATGAATTTCAGGACGAGGCTTTCGGGTACTGGACAGAATGGGGTCTATTCTACCCACCAGATTCGGCAGAGCGCAAGTTGCTAGACAGTGTTCGTGATGAACGCTGGTTAATCAGTCTCGTCCACCACAACTTCAAGGACCCTGATGGGTTGTGGAACTTCCTACTCGACTGACACATTCATGTTGTTTGCTTCCGTTCTATGAAGAGCTGTATCAATCCTTCAAGTTCACATTTGCTCTACATCTGAGGCTCGTAATGCTCATCAAACACCTTTTTGGAAAAACTTCCAAACGTTTCCCCTTCGGCGATGACCTGCGTCGTATCGGGCTGCATGAACAATGCAAATGTCTCCCTCGACACTTTCTCCGCTCCTTCGCCAGCACCAACGCGCACACAGTGTGGGGTTGCACGCAACTTGCCTGCTGTCGCCAGTTCGAGTGCTTCACCTGTTTGAAACGCAAGGCAGTCGGGTGGGATCCCCACCTTTTGAAGCGTACCACCTCGGGTGCGAATGTAGAGTCCAGAAGCGGGGGAGGGGGAGGAGACCTGTTTGACGACACCATTTCCTTCGTGCGAGAGATAGATTGCCGAGCATAGTCCTGTAAGACTGTGGGCGCATGTGAATGAGTGTATACACAATCACTGGGACAACGTACAGACTATGGTCGAGATGGAAGCCACACCAGCTGTCAACAGGCTCGTCGTCGGACGGAAGAGGATTTTCAGGAGATGGAGGGAAGTAATGGAGTAGCCTTGCCTTGGTCGTTTGCGAGGTCGAGATGAGTTTTGAGAGTGATATCGAGTTGTCCGTGAGATGAGCAGAGGCTACATGGTCAATCAATCAGCGGCTCATTGATGAAAGGAGAGCGCACCAAATGGTTGGCATGCAGTCGCTAGTTCTGTACCGACTTTGAAGATGAATCTAGGCGCTTTGAGTGACCGAGGCAGTAGAATGCTGATCCGTTACCTCCGAGGTCCTTGAAGGCCTGTTCGAATCCTTCGACGCCAGCTTCGTCTGGTGCAGGCCAGATGTTATGGCCATAGTACTCTGGATGTTCTTTACGCTGCTCTTCAGGCACTGTCGGATAGTCCACAATCGGGTTCGCATAATAGCTTCCCTTGAGGGTATCAGGTTTGCCGTTCATAATCTCCTTTCCATGGCTCCAGCCAAAGCTGCAGATACCTGAGCCATATTACGCCCTGCATCATATCTCTATCGTACCTGTATCGAGACTTTGGATCTGCGTACTTCTCCCGTGTCTCCTCCTTCAATGAGGCAAACTTCTCCGCAAGGAGAAGGAGACGTTCGCGATAGCGCACATACTCCGGTGGTAGATTATTGACTACAATAATTCCAAGGCAATCCGGTTCCGATCCAAACGCCTTCTTGATCGACTCCTGCAGGACAAGCGGCGTAGATACCAAAGTCGGGTAGTCGATGACCACTGCGCCCTCTTGTGTAGTCTTGATAGGCTATTAATTAATTAGATATCAAAATTGGTATATCGCGGCTTACAAGATAGGCCTGGGCCATTCCAAAGGACCGAGTAAAGCGTGGACGGGAGAGGACAAGGGTTGGGCGTAAACAGCGGGCGAAGACGTGCATCAGCCGGGCATTCAACTTATCGACAAGGCGTTCTTATACAGACGGATGTAAATGGCGACCGCATGGAGCACCCTCACGCAACGAGCTGCACGGCTTCCATGGAACATTTCCAACGAAATGGAGAGAGCTCACGTGGACAAATCTCGAGATGGGACTGAGAGTCGAGAATCGCAAGTGTGAGTTAGGAGTGAGATTCAAAAGGTCGACATTACAAGCTGACAACAAATGGAGCCTATCTAGTGAAGGGAGAAGAATTGAACGAGCAGTCGACCAGAGGCTGCGAGCACACAGATAAGCACGAGTTGGTCACCAGCATTGCGTGTTGTTGGTTGGGCGGATTGAGCTACAAGGAGAGTTGCGGACATTGTCCAAAAGGTATAAAGGTGTGCATCAGCACGGACGAAGGTGAAAACCTAAGCAGGGTAAAAGAATCAAAGTAAAGACGGAGGTAGCATGGACGGATTTACGCGACGAGATTTACTCAATCACCCAACCCTTCTTCGACGACGCATGGCTATCGTCTCGAACATGTTTGGCGGTAATATCCATCTTCGGGACGTGATGGCTTCCAGGTGCAACGTACAGCTTATTGGAACCGTTGCTCGTCCCGGTACGTCCACTAAACGACGTGCCATTCGAGTTGCTCCTCTGAATGTCAAGCGAGAATGGCTGGCTTCCAGACTCGGACGAGGCGGTCGAATCCGAGCGTGCGACGTCTGAACCTTGGCGCAACTCGGTCATCGGTGCCTCTGGCGTCGGCGGATAATCTGCGATGCTGCCATTCTGGGATCGGAAACGCGGAGGAATAGCGCTCGAGGCTTGGCTGTAATAGCCGGGTGGAACGGGTTCGAGGAATGTGGGATCATGGAGAGGTGAGCCAACGCCACCAGAGTACCAGGACGAGCGTGCTGAATCCGAATCGTCCTGCTTGGTGTTCGACTTGTGTCCAAAGGCCACTGCGTAGGTTGGGATCGGACCGGAGACTGGGAAACCAACAACTTCTTGCTTTTCGACGTCCCTCGAAGTGATATTGGTAAAGTTGCTAGGATCAAAGGAGTCATTTTCCGCTTCGAGCACTGCAAATTCATGAGTATGCGCTAGTCAACAAGTAGCCAACGTACAGAACGTCTTGAGACCTTTGCCAAAGTTGTAGAAGCAAACGACACCAAGAAGGGTGGTGATCATGAGAAGCATACCGGCAATGACGATAATGGTGGAAAAGAACCTCCACTCGTTGAACTGCCACCTAAAGGTTTGAGAGCCAAAGAGGGCAGCCCAACCAGCGACGAGCAGCAAACAAACGACCAAGAATGTTGTCATCCATCGTTCAGTTTCATGGCGAACGGCGGTCCATCCAAGCCAGAGCCAAGGCACCATTATCTACGATCGTTATTAGCGCTAAGAAAGCGAGGCGGGTGGTGACTCACGATGCATGCCAGGATGGAAAATGCCTGGTACAGCGACATCAAGTCGGCATATGATCCAAGGACGGTATTGCAGAGTAGATCCATCCAGATACCCATGGATGCAACTAGTGAAGTAGGTCAATCCGAGTCCGAGTTCATACAATAAAACATACTGAGGAAGAAGAACGTCAGCTGGAGTCCAATAGAGAACGTGAGGACAATCTTGTAAACTCGGTTCACGAGACAAGAAGCACCGATGCGCTTGAATGTCTGCCATCCAAATGTCTATTCCGAGATTAATATGAGAAAATTCACGCATAAAAGCACAAACCTTGATCAGGCGCCAGCTCAGGAATGCAAACACCAAGAGCGAGACGCAGTTGACAACGAGTACAGCAATCTCCGCAGCTCTTCGTTCCTTCCAGTATCCAGGGAGCAAGTTGGCACCAGTGCACAGACCGCTTCGAATAGTCGAGCGAACAAACTCTTCCTGGAATGACGCGGTGTTGTACATCTGATAGGCAGACCAGATCGTTGCGAGAATGTGCGTGAATAAGGATGCTCCGATATGCGGGATCGACTCGTTGAGAATGGCGACAATGGACATTCCAAGGACCCAGAATTGAAATGCCATAAACGTGACATCCTCTCGTTTGGTGTTGTGGATGCTGAAGAAACATGAGAAAAACCAAATAGTGACTGGTATTGAACGCACATCTGATTTGGCCAGAGGATCATTTGAACACATTGCTTGCTGAGCACGACTCCAAGGGTTTGCGTAGTGGAATTCCTCATAGTAGGAAGACTGACAGCGGAGGTAGAAGCGGTACCAACGACGTTTTGCGCATTGGCATTGGTAATAGGGACGATGGGAATCGAATTGCGACGCCAGATGTTCACGCGCGGCACATTGGCAAGTTCGTGACGTTTTGAAAGCTTCACCTTGTCTTCTCTCTCCTCATCGTCATCGTCATCGTCATCGTCCTCATCATCCTCTTCATCCTCCCTCTTGGGTTCGTCGGCAATGGGAGCAGCAGACCTGGTGGGCTGCACTAAGCCAGGAGTCTTTGTGACGACGAGTGTTGGGAGTGTGGTGATTGAAGAGGTAGTCGATGAAGACCTCGTGGTCGATCCATCAACACGCGAGGCGGGAATGGCGGACACAGACGTGACGGGATCTGTCGAGAGCAGCTCGTCATAGTCCAATGTTCCATTAGTGATGACAGTCCGTCCCTTCCAAACGGCCTCGCATTGATAAATGTTCTTGTGTGAGACGAGATCCTGCCTTGAGCAGAGGCGGAGTTCGCCACCAGGGATGAGCACCGCAAAATTGTCGTGCGGTTGGAGTCCACCAGCAGTTAGAATGCTTGAAAGAAATGTGCTGGCGGATGCATTGATAGAAAAAGCCCAGCCTTGAAAGGAGATTTGAAAAATGAAGTGAAGGACCGACACCAAGAAGAATGCGAGTGTAAGCTTCGAAGAAGTGATACGCGAGTACTGTTTAAAAATAGGTCAATAATGGGTTGACAAGCAATACTCAATATGGGAACGGGGCCAGGCCTTAGTCGACTTGACGACGGAGGTCGCCCTACTAGCCACTCAGCATCGGAGCCTTTGGTCGTCAACTGCCCATGATAGAATGACACCCGCTAGGTTTCCGGCATGATGCAGCTCTATTTGTCGGGGGTGTTGGGCAGGGGTAGGAATACTCACCACCAGCTTGAGGGTGGATGGACCAGGAAGGTAGGCAATGAGCTGCTTTCCACGCATGATGCGAAAAATAGAACCCTGAAACATCAAATGAGCAAACTGTGCTTGTTCCACAGCCAGCACTAAGCACGGCCATATCCGTGGGTAATGATAGCCCTCGCACGCCAAAGACTGGTCTGCTGCTCACCTTTGGGATGTATAACTGCTCAAAAATCTAGATGCTTGAGATGTTTGAACAAATTGGCTGCTTGTATCAAGGGCGTTGTGAAGAAAAGTATGGCGGAATGGCTCTAGGATCGACGGGCGGGGGTGTTTAGAGGCCAAATGTCGACGGAATCGTGAGCTGAGGAAATATTTGACTAATTCTTGAAGATAAAAGGGGTGAAGAAGAAAAGAACGGTCCCGCCGTTGGACAAACGGCTTGCAAGAGGGAAACTGGTGGAAGTCGTCGGGTCGAAGGACTGGCCAGGCACCGACCACCGGAGAATGTCACTGACGAGGTAAAACAGGCGACGAGAATCCACGTTTGGGCATCATATTTATAGCTGGTGGATGTAGAGACAACTAAACCACTTGATGTGCGACATAAGACTGTCTATTTTGAGTTCTACACTAATATAGTCTTACTTTCATCTCATTACATGAACGTTGTTTGGTCTTTGTCGCGTCCGGCCTTTCAACGACAGACGCGGGGAGTGTCAAGCCTTGGCCAGAGCCACGACGGCAGAGGTCACAACAATACGCGTTTGACGCGAATTCGGCGCTGTATCCTGCTCTCTCTGACGACTGGAACTCTCATTATCCTCAAACATAGAACACGATCGCCGCGCAGTCCAGCCAAATCAACCCGCGACGACTCGTTGGGCATCTAGGCAAGTCTGCTTTGCTCTCCAAGGAGGATGATTGTTAACCTGGGCTAGTGAATACTTTAGCTACCGCTTTCAGAAAACCCAAGGAGCGATCACGGCCAGCGTGTGCTGCACGCCTCTCTCCATTCCGAGGCCCGGTTTGGACACCAGCGTGCATTTCGACTCTCCCACTTATTTTTCACCTTTTGTTACTTTCACTTGCAAGCACTATTCAACACCTTCTAGCCAATCATGTCCATTCGGACTTCTCTGGAACAACAAATCGCAGCATCTCCCCATTTTCTACAACTTGATCTTCGTCCACTGTATCCTACACCACCCCTCTTATCCCACCATCTCTCCGCTTCGAGCACGCTTACGCCTGATGAACGAAGGACGCTCGTCAACCACAGTCTGACGCGCATGCATGTTTGCAGACATGGTCCTGCTTACCTTTCTCCTCTACGATGACCGATGCAACCGCTGGCTGGAGCTTGAAACCCAAGACGAAGATGGAAACTCGATGATCAGCTCATGCATACTCGGATTTCGAGGAGTCGAAGCAGGAAACGATGTAGAACGCGAGTTGGAACGTGAAGAATGTGTTCGTCTGCTTGTCAAGGAAGGCGCAGACCTTTCAAGTGCAGATCATGGTTAGCCACTAAAAGAGTTCTTTCTTCATTGAGCTGACTCTTAAATAGCTGGATGGACGCCCCTGCATCATGCTGCATTACTCGCACCTGCCTCTCTCATCTCCCATTTACTCTCTCACGGAGCGTCACCTCTTGCGCTTTCCAGACGGAAGCTCACTCCTTTGGACGTGATCACCGCATACGAAGATATTCCAGGTCGAGAAGATGCTATCACAGTTCTTCGCGAGGCGACGAGGAATGCTATGACGTTCGAGGAGAGGGAACGACTCAAGAGTCTTGGTTGGAGGGGAGACGAGCGGCGCGAAATGGAACGCCTACGAAATGAACGACGAGAACGAAGGAAGTACAGAAAGAAGCGGATAAAGGAGGATGTGACGGCCGTCTTAGAAGCAGAGCTCAGTACTTCGAATTGGAGCTGGGGAGATAATGCCGACTCGTCTAGTGAGGACGAGCTTTTCGAGCCTAGCGACTTGGACGATGAAGATAGTGATGGGTATGACTCTGATACTCTCTTGGTGGATACATATCCTTCTCCTCAAGGCGTCACTGATCCCGTGAATACAGACCCCACCGGATTCGTATAGCACCATGCTCGTTTTCTCGCCACCTGCACTTGATCGGCTCTTCCAAGCGCTAATACCACTACCCTCTACCGTCACGACTCCTCGTAAGTGTTTATAGGCATGATTTTATAGTACTAAGTGACCGTAGGGAAGCTGCGCGATCCGTTGCCGGCTCAAGCTCTGTATTTCCACTGCCGGTTTGCATGTATAGCATGCGATCACAACTGGCTGGAGGATCTCATTGTCGCAGGGATGGATAGGATCGAAGAGGTCGTTATGGTATGCACAGGTCTCACCAGCTGTTCGCCTTCTAACTCTTTCAAGGCAAAGCCCGATGACCTGGCTTCACTGACTCACTGGCTGTTCAACACGACTCTTCTGTTGCATTTACTCAGATGTGACGAGTCGACTGCACAGATTTGTGAGATCCTTGGTCTTTTCGGACTAATGGAAGAGTTGGTGAATGTCGTCTTTGGTAAGTTGCGTCGTCTATGTCTACAGTTCCTGACCGGTTGCAGTCTTGATCATCCGCATCATTGAACGGCGACTAGATCCCCTCATAGACTCTGCGTTGCTAGACTACGTACCTCCAGAGCTTCAAGAAGACTGGGATGCAGTTCAATTTGAAGGAGAATGGGACAGTTGGACCGGTCTGCTTGGTCGTGTCATTAGCCCGAAGAAGAAGCCCGCGCCAGCGAAAACTCCAAGCAAATGGGACCACCAAGCGGTGGTATATCCACATCATCTTCAGCTGGATCTATGGCGCAGGGTGGAGTGCGCTCCTCGACGAATAGTACTCGAAAGTTGAGTACTTCAACGCTACAGCCAAGTAGCTCGCGGACGAACGGGATGGGCCCTCCAAATATCCCGAACAGTAAATCCACACCTTCGACCTTGAAAGCACCATCTAGGCCGAGCTCTCCTCCGAACCAAGGCTCTTTGTCAGTCTCCAACTCTGGTGCATTTGCCTCTATCAAGAACACTCTCGCTCGGACCGCAGGTGCGGAAACGCCGAGTAGTACTGCGCAGTCTATCTCTGGAAAGTCTACACCGGGTCATACGCCCTCACATTCAGCTTCGAATCTCCTGTCCAAGATTGTGAAGAAACCGCCTGGCCCATCGCCCTCCGACGTGACCACTTTGCTATCGGCTCTCTATACTTTCATGAGTCTCTCCGGTATCAACCCAGCGCTGATCATACAGACGTTTAGTCAGGTGTGTCGGACTAGCCGAGGAGGCCGTCATACTCAATGTTCACTAGGTGCTGTATTGGTCGTCATGCGAAATGTTCAACCGCATTCTACAACGGAAAAAGTACTTGTGTAGAGGCAGAGCTCTGCACATCGCACTCAACCTTGGTGTCCTCGAGGAGTGGGTGAGCGGAGGCGTTGGCGTTGGATTACCGCGCGAGGTTGGCAAACACTTCAAAGTTGTGCGAGAGCTCGTCACATGGGTCCAAGTGAGCACTAACTTCTTCTCGCTAATGGTTTACTCAAACCATTGCAGTGCTGCTCTTCCATTGATCAATTCGCATCCCTCATTGCCACGGTTCAGACTTTTCGAGAACTAAATCCACTTCAAATGCGGCGCGTGGTTCGAGACTATCGGTTCGAAGTCGGAGAATCGCATATGACTGATGAGTGCACGCAATACCTGGCCCAATTGCAGAAGGACTGGGAAAGACAACGAGTCAAAATGGGTGTCGAAGCGCTAAAAAAAGAGGCAAGTATCGACGAACAGCATGAACCATTTGACTGAAAAGAGAATCAGATGGGAGAACGCGAGTCTTCAATTTCGTCACGGGGGGATCCGGCAAACGACTCTTCTCCACCTCAAGGTCATTCGCTCTCGGCATCTTCATCGACCGACTTTGTGGCACAGAAAGCCATTGACAACCTATTCTCGCGCACCTTTGAAAAGTCAGACTGGCAACCTGCCAAACCGCCTGTTGTGCTTGGAGAACTCCTCGATTCGAGATACATGCTTCCTCTTCTATTGCCGTCAGATCCCAAACACCTCGGAGCACTCCCGGTACTCCCTCGCGACCGAAGTGGAAAGAGGCGCAGTGGGATTCACGGACTTATGTACCTCACTCCCGATATTGACGGGCAGGATCCTGGCGACAGCCGTTCACGGTCAAACTCTCGTGCACCTTCCGTGGCGGGATCCAGGGCCGGTAGCGTGGCGAGTGCGGCCAATCATGGGGCAATGGAGTGGCTTGCACGCACACGGAAACTGAGAGTGGTGGACAAGGGGATCCTCAAGCATCTCGGAGACGATGAAGTGGCTAGCGAACTGGAGACGATTGCGGCAAAGTGGCGATTCGCGTGGGATAATACGCTCGCCGGCGCCGGTGTTGGAGATCACGAGACGGGCGAATTACTCGCAAACGCAATTGCTGCCGCCAATCTGGTGCAAAACGATGTGAATGAAGATGGAGAGGCTATGATTAGGGACGGAAGCTCACCAGCACCAGAGTCGATACATTTGACGCAAGAACCTGCGCGACCACTCAGAGAGAACCGGAGAAGAGCGAGTGAAATGGGAGAGGATGTGGACTACCCGGACTTGCCGCCGTCACCAGCGATTCCAACCGGGCCCCCGCGATAATTCCAAGGATGAAGCCAATTCGTCAGGTTTGCGCTGCTTTTGACGCATTTCCTAATAATACTGTAGCCAATATGGTTCAATATCATATGCCAGCGAGCATCTTCTCCCATGCGTCCGAGAATAGATGCCAGCCTCTTCGGTCAATTCGATACTACTTTGGCGGCTATTGAAGATTACAAACCTCCTCCACAGTAAAACCTATGAGGGACTCTAGCGGAATTGACGGTACATTACTGAGACTCGCTGACGTTTTTTACAAATAGTGGATGTATTAGCGGTCCGAGACTTGCAACTTGTCAGAACTTTCAGAGGCGATGCTCGACACTCCGCGGTATATGCAATAGGAACCCAGCGTCCCTTCGTGCGGGGAAGTTGTGATCTCCATGGAAGAACTCCCTGAGTCAATCGGCCATCTACGTCAACACCCAGACAACACCCTGGGATCGGGACTCCGAGTTAAATCCTCGAAGACCTCTGTTGCCCAGAGCCAACGGGACTACCGCTCCGCTACAGAATTCATTGAGTGTGGCTATGGCGACTATGCCGGTGAAAATTTGGATTGCATAATGGCCACTTGGTCACTTCATTTTGACGTCTCGACCTTTAAAAGTGAACACTCTGGATCGAGGTTCGACACAACACCCCCGCCCACTCTTTACAGCATGAAGGCCGTTTTCACTCTCCTTTTCCTCGCCCTCCTCCCAGGCGTGCTGAGCGCCAGTCTTGCAGGGCAGTTCAAGGCAAAGGGCAAGAAGTACTTCGGTCAGTTGCCCTTCACCCTCTCTTTTACCTTTGTACTGACTATTGGGACGCATAGGAACTTGCGCCGACGCCGGAACGCTTTCAAACAGCCAAAATGCTGCAATCATCAAGGCTCAGTTCAACCAGCTGACGCCCGAGAATTCCATGAAGTGGGATGCGATCGAGCCATCCAGGAATAACTTCAACTTTAACGGTGGAAACACGTTGGTGAATTTTGCGCAAAGCATGGGTGCATTGGTCCGTGGACATACCTTTGGTGCGTACTATAAAAGTACGAGGGCCTTACTGACTTGGATGAACAGTGTGGCACAGCCAGGTATTATCCACTTGATTGTGTATGGAATCATGCTAAAGCGTTGGGTAGCTCCCTAGCTGGGTCTCGTCGATCTCCAGTGCGAGCACTTTGACCCAAGTCATCCAAACCCACATCAGCAAGGAAGGTGGTCAGTGGAAGGGCAAGATCTACGCATGGTACGTGAGTTTTTACAATTTTGCACCAAGTTAACTGGGTCTAGGGACGTCGTCAATGAAGTCCTCAACGAAGGTCGGGTTTCAGGTGATAAATACGACTGTTTGGCTAATACAATGTAAAGATGGATCTATGCGCTCTTCCGTCTTCCAAAGGGTTCTCGGAGAAGGTGATTCCTTACCGACATTGGGAATTATGCTCACAAATCTTGCAGAATTTGTCTCGATTGCATTCAAGCAAGCCCGCAGCGTCGATGGCAACGCCAAGTTGTACATCAACGTAAGATTGCTCAGCATCATTTTATTCGAGGCTAAGAAATGTATAGGACTATAACCTTGATAGTGCTGGCTACAGCAAGACGCAAGGAATGGTCTCGCGCGTCAAGAAGTGGAAGTCGTAAGTCAACCTTCTACTCTTAATTCCGCTCCTAACCAGAAAATTTCTCATTAGTGCGGGTGTCCCCATTGACGGAATTGGCTCGCAAAGCCACCTTGGGTCTG
The DNA here is from genome assembly GCA_910890315.1 of Serendipita indica DSM 11827. Lineage (NCBI taxonomy): Eukaryota > Fungi > Basidiomycota > Agaricomycetes > Sebacinales > Serendipitaceae > Serendipita > Serendipita indica. The sequence continues at coordinate 31,571 of CAJVGD010000038.1, forward strand.
GAGGCGCCGGCGGTGTACAGGGTGCGCTCTCTGCGCTTGCTGGTACCGGCGTGTCAGAGGTTGCCATCACCGAGCTTGATATCGCAGGTGGCGGATCGAACGACTATGTGACGGCCGTCAAGGCGTGCTTGGCTGTCTCCAAGTGTGTCGGTATCACGGTACGTATCTATTCTTGGCCTTGCTCCAGAAATATTCTAATTCTGGGGGTTTTTTTTAGGTCTGGGGTGTTAGCGACAAGGACTCGTGGCGCGCGAGCTCGTCGCCGCTGCTCTACGACAGCAGCTACAAGCCAAAGGCCGCATACAATGCCGTCCTCAAGGCACTCTCATAAAAGCGCTTGCTACCATCGACCCTGGTGCTCTGGGGCCGAAGATAGTCCTGTCATTGTTCATACATCCGAATACCATCTCTCGTTCAACGCATGTAATAGGCGGCAATAGGGTACCTCTATAAGACCATATCGTACAACTTGTACAAAGGAAAGCTCGGATGAACAAAATAGGGTTGGTCGCGTAATAACCCTCGCAAACTAAAACACAAAATGCTGTGAATACAAATGTTACTTCTTCATTAATGGCGGCGGTGGGATCTCCTTCCATTTGAGCATCGTATTCACGCGCTCTATCCGCTTCGTCGTATCTGCTTTGGATAGATATGTTGAAGTCATGGACACTAGGCGCGAAAAGTTGGTATCCCAGTCATCTGGCCTCTCGAGCTTTTGCGTAGCCGGGTCATACACTGCCAGATCCGGATCCAGCCGGACAAATGTCTCTGGTGGTACGTATGCGCGTGGTGGGATGATGTTGTTCCGTTTCTGGGGTAGACACGGAGGGAGAGGTGACGCGGCTCGTTGACCTTGTTTTCGTCCTTGAGTCGGAGATTGAGGAGGGGATTGGGCAAACGAGTTGAAGCTCCAGAACCAGTCCCACCAGCTTTGAACTTGGGGTGATGGTGGTGCAGTGGGGACGATGCCAGATCCGAGAGAAAGGAAAAAGGAGCACTCTTCGAATACAGGGCAGACGTCGTAGAGAAACTGGACGCTGCAATCCAATAGTTCGGCAGTTCCGTCGAGCTCTTTGCGAATCTCACGGAGGACAAGTGGCTTGAGGGTCTTGAGAAGCGGGTCTCCCCTTCTTACCCTGTTCAACTTGAGTACACCTTTTAATATCTGTATTTGAAGCCACTCACGTTATTCCCGAGTTCTCCATCACCCTCTCGGCAGCTGGCATCCAAACATTGACCTCGCAGTACACATCAAGAAGGGGTTCACCATCCTTGGAGACCATCTTTGTAGGTTGGGGTGTCATGCTGTCAAGAATACGCTCGATTGTGTCCATGTCCGCCTCTTGAAGCGCCGGCGCCATCTCAACGAGCTTTTCGCGGGCAAGCGGCACGGCTATGCCAGCGGCAATCGCATAAACCACGATACTATATGCGAAGGAATTCATCGTCAGATACATATGATAGAGTAATAAAGAACCGAAACTTACGCGCCGCATCCGCAGCTGGCGACCCAGTCAAAACAGTCCTTTGGCGGGATGTAATATTGTCCCCACGGTAGCTTATCGGGGCGCTCGTTGGTATACTTGAGATCCCAAGCCAACCTGTGCATGAGGTCGCCGAGAGAGACGAGTTCGGTCATGATCCGTGTCCCACCGCCATCTAAGCCCGAAATCAGTTACCGTCTGCCATCGATGGAAATGAACAATGACTCACCTAGCCATAAGAGCATAGGCTTGATGCTGGATGAATACGATGGCGGGGCTGGCTGCTGTTGGTGTTGAATGGGTCGCGAAGGCCCTGCAACGGCGTTATAGTTGGACCGCATCGCACCGCTAGCTGCTACCGCGACGAGACGTTGGGATGTCGGGGATAGCGGCGAATGTAAGCCATGATCGCTCGCGTCAGTGTCCTGGCTCCAGCTCCTTCCTGGTGTGTTTGCTCGCTCCAGTCCTCGACCAAAGTGGATACGATTATTCCTCGAGACACTATTGGAGAGGGATGTACTATAGTTCTGAGAAGGAGACGAGACAGGGCTTGCGGCGCGTGGAATATCAGAGACTGCAAGTTGTAATGGTGGAGTAGGTGAATATTCAGGTAGTAAAGTCTCCCGTTTGAGAGATTTCCGGCCATACATACGGCTTTGTAGCCGTATAGATTATTTCTTGTATTTCTCGCTGGGAACGAGTAGTCGTGGTGCTGTCCAATTATCGACCGGGCGCTGAGTGACTGAAGAGAGCAGTGGCTATTCTAGGTAAACTTCTCGGCGTCTTTTATCAGAACCCACGAGAGATTTACGAGATTTACGTGTCCTGAACGAAAGGATTCCGTCGGAGCTTGAGTGAGTAAGACAGGTCCATGACGCCGGAAGGGCCAAGCAGCCGTGAATGGAAATTCAGCATTTCCATGGCAAAAAGATCATCCCCACTCTGGGCAAGATCTCCGGTGGGATCCACAACAAGTTATCTCAAATCCCGGCAGAGTCAACCAAATCAAGTGTCAAACCGAATGAGTCAGATCATTCCAAGATTTGCAGATCACTGCAGGCTCCTCAGCGCCCCTTACACTCAGAAAGGGATTCACTTCTTTTTATTCAAGACACAAACAAAACACAAAAAAAGACAAGGGAATTACACGGTATAAACGGTCAAGGGTACACCCCTGCAAAGCAAGCCAGTTGGCGGCACAGGCAAGGTGGGTTTGGCGCCAATCTGTCCATCCATGGACAGGACAAGACCAGACGCCAAAGGGGGGAGGGAGGGGAATCATCAAATGCTGGCCGCGCAAAGTCATTACGTGGCAAGCATGCGCATTGAGAAAATCGTAATAGTCATTGTCGTAAGCCGAGCCCGAGACAGGTTGGAAAACCCCACAGTACGCCAAGCGAACAAGCAATAGTGGCAGAGGTTTACTTCTCTTGGGCAATTCCACCTGCGGCCGCGGCTGCAATCGCCGCGGGGTGAATATGCTTTGGCACGACGCCGGGATCCGTGCAAACTTCGATGGATTGAATCCACGGGTGTCGCAAGACATCTTCAATCGTAACGCGCAATTCCGGCTTTGGTTCCAACATTCTCCTCAACACTGGCCGACATGCGCGAGGGCTGAGGTTGTAAATAGTTGACGGGTACGCCGCCGCGTTTTCCTTGGCCACCTCTTTTTCCCGTTCGGCGCGAGACTGCGGTGCGTGCCCCGACGGCGTCGACGGTCCCGAAGGGGAGAGCGGCGTCATAACGGAATGCAATGTCGCCGTCGCGGTCGAAGAATCTTGTCTATGAGGCGTTCCGGGCCCTGGCGTGATTGGAGTGCTTACGCCAGTCGTTGCAGTCTTGAGGAATGGTACGTTGGCAATACTGAGCTGTGGCGTCGCGCATTGCTGGGCGTAATGCGCATAAGATCGGTCTGAGGATTGAGCACTTCCCCAAGGGAGTTCTTGGAAATGGAGGCAATAGTAGACGATCCCACATGCCCAGATATCGACGAGCCGGGCGTCATACGAGTCTGTTCATCATCGGTCAGTATGTAGAAAAGTGACAAGAGAGAAAGAGACATACTAGGCTGTGTAAACTGCTCTGGAGCGATATAAGGCTCGGAGCCGCAGAGCCCGCTCGACTTGTGAATAGTGTGCTCCCAGGGCAATCGAAAGACGGTCGACGCGCCAAAGTCTCCGACTTTGACCTGACCTCTGGCGTCGAAAAACAAATTCTCCGGTTTGATATCGCGATGAGCGACACCCTGACCGTGGAGGTAACCGACGCCGTTGAGAATCTGCTTAAACGAGCACTCGACCTCTGCAGCAGACATGCCTCCCTTGCGAATCGCATTGTACAAATCTCCACCGGCACAATATTCCATGACTTCGCACCATTTCCCCTCCTGGTCTTGCATGAGATCGATCGTCTCGACGACGTTTGGATGCCTCAAGGCGGACGAAATGCAAAATTCCGACGTGAGTTTCTTGACATAGTCGCGCTGAGACTCTTTGCTGCGACGCGGTCGGAATTCCTATATATGGAACGCAAGTCAGAAACTATGCGATTGGACTCCACGAGCGCGTGACTTTGAATCGGTGGAACCCACTGACCTTTACTGCATACAGCTTGTCTTCAGTTCGATCCCATTTATGGGCGAGTCTTACGACACTCGTAGCGCCCTTGCCAACTGCCATCTTACCATAGATGCCATACTTGCTTTCGAGCTGGGCACTCTCACCGGCAGTGGAGCCACCCTTGACGGAACCGCCCTTTCCGGAACTGACCGACTTTTTGGAGCTGGTACTGTTGCGTCTGGACAGCTTGGGACCGCTGGAGAGGAGATCTTTGAATGAAAACTTGCCCTCTCCGCCTGATTGGGAGCCAGAGGCCGAGGGGGGGCGAGGAAAGTCTTTGGCGCTCTTCTGGCTGCTCTCCGACGGTCGACGGACACGCATGGCGCCACTGGGGGTTGCCGGAACGCTATCTCGCTTCGACGGCGCTGGAGGATGCTTGGAATGGGCATTGGTCGACGTGTCGCCATTGGCACCAGTACCCTGGCTCTGGACCCACGACTGGACGGCCTCGTGGTTGTGCGCCGACGAGGAGGGAGCGACGCCAGGCGTTGCGCTTGCAGGCGTTTGGGCTCCAGCGCCCAGTTGACGCTGTCGTTCGCTCCTAGGGCTTACAAGGCCCGTCGAGGATGGTGGAACGGCGCTGCTTGCGCTCAACTTTGGCGTCGCGGGTGTGATTTCGAGCGTGATCTGGGGACGATTGGGCGAGCGGGGCGACCTGACCTGTGCGTCGCGCATCTTCTGGGCTGTATTGGGCGAGTTTAGCCTGCTATGATTACTCGTAGGTGCTGTCGTTGTGTTTAGCGGGCCTTTATTCGAGTCGTTTGAGGGCTCAGACTCGCCACCTCCAGCGTCCTCGTCCGCTCCCGGTTGTCCTCCAGGTGCAGTGGCAGTGGTGTTGACGGGATTGCTGGCCTTAGCATTTGGCGCGGGCATCGTTTGGGATCAACGTTGAGACTGTTGGCTGGTGGTGCTGCTCCCGCTCGTCGTGTAGCCTCCAACTGCTGGATTTTACGTGAAAAATGAATCTCCAACAACAATAAATGGGCGTTTATAAGCCCCAGCTGCGACGGTGGGCCGCTGACTGTGAGGATTGGAAAGTGCTGGAAAAAAAGGGGTGGCGATTGTAAGCTGATACACGAAAACAGCATACTTGGATGACAAATACGCACAAAATCGATTCCAAACGAGCCTCTTGACTGGCGGCAGAGGTGGGTGGCGGGCGAGTTCGAGAGTTGTTTGTCTCCAAATAAATTGCAAGTGCGGCGCCGCTCCCACTCCAGTAGAGGAATCCTAATGTAATACAAACATTGTAAATATGCTATATCTACTACAGAATATCATTTTTCTATAGTTTTTTTCAGAGTGGAGTAGTGCACCTTGTTTGTTCGCTGTTTGTCACCCATCATCCTCCAGCACCACACAAGGTCGAGTGAAATGACATTAAAGCGGGCTCGACGCTGACAGCGATATTCTCTAAAATTCCAGATGGTCAATCTCCGCTCCCAAAAGCGTCTCGCCGCGTCCGTCGCCGGCGTAGGCAAGCGCAAGATCTGGCTCGACCCATCCGAGCAAAACGAAATCGGCAACGCCAACTCGAGAACAAATGTCCGCAAGCTGATCAAAGACGGGAGGATCATCATCAAGCCCACGACTATCCACTCGCGCGCTCGGACCAGGGCCTTGCTCGCTGCCAAACGCAAGGGACGACACACGGGCGCAGGAAAGCGAAAGGGTACTGCAGAGGCTCGTATGCCCACAAAGGTCCTTTGGATGCGGCGACAACGTGTTCTGCGACGACTGTTGCGCAAGTACAGAGAAGCTGGCAAGATTGACAAGCACCTGTGCGTCCCTCTTTGCTATCATTATATATACCCACTTACATGCTGCTAGATATCACGAGCTCTACCAAAAGTCAAAGGGTAACGTCTTTAAGAACAAGCGTGTTTTGATGGAGCACATCCACAAGGCAAAGGCGGAGAAGAACCGTACGGCATTGATTGAGCAACAGAGAGACGCTCAGCGTAAGAGGAACAAGGTTCGTCCTGCTCCTGGTCTCATCGAGGCGGGGGATATTCTGACAAACTCTGGCAGGCGGCCCGCGAGAGAAAGCTCGCACGTCAGCAGGAGAAGAGGGCGGCACTCATGGAGGGCGCAGAGGCACCAGCACAGGAGTAGACACTATCGAGTATGCTGTCGCCGAGCCTGCCATCATGTCCACCTATGCACATACAGCCGCCTGTATTCACATGGTTTATATGACCACTCAGAATGATGTTAATCTTGCCCACTATCATCATCAAGTTATTCGCCTCTCGGCTTACCTACTAGCCGTGTACCAATCTTTGGGTGGCATAGTCATTCGCTTCCGACGACTCTTGGCAGTTTAGCTTTGCAACTTAGAACATTGGCAGTTTCTTGCATTTTACAGGCTGACTTGATTTTTTCCTAAATTCCGTACTCCCAAGTGACTCGAAGTCACCCCAGGCGCGGCCGAGCTGTGCTGTTGGTCGTCTCGCGCGGCTGATGGACACCAATTCCTCCAAAGTGTGCTCTCGACGTCTTTACTACGAATTTTATGCCCTTCTATAATGTCGAGACAAGTTCCGGCTGACAGCCTGGGCTCCGCGCAAACCAAAGAGCCGCCTCAGCATTCTCGCCCCGCGTGTAGGCTCCTTAAGACTGTTTCTGGATTCATTCGTTTCCTTGGAAGCGCTGGTGTTTGAATAGAAGTCGCCACCGGACGTCTGCGTCTCGATTTGGCCCGGGCAGCGTTCGAAACCCGATCAAGCAAAACCTTATGGCAAGCGTGCAGCCTCCTAGGTCTTGACCGTCTTGCGGCGCACGAGTGCTCGCATGAGCAAGTCAGGCCGTCACGAGGCGCTGAAGCTGCTCGCGAGGCTGATGATCTATAAAAGTTGGCAGTCCCTCCGAGCGACCATTCGGTACCGCCTAGTTCCTTTCCCTCATTCTCTCCACCAGTCACTACGACGTGGAATGTCTTCGTATAACTATAGGACATCCAGTTCACCTCCTCCATACCAAGAAGACTCGCGGTTACTCTGCCTTGGTGAGCCGACGACCCCTTTACTTCAGCCCATCGCTAATCATAGCATACTCGATTTAGACGGCGGAGGAACAAGAACAATATGCCAACTTTTCATACTCGGCGAGGTTACCCACCGACTCGCATGGGACATGGGCCTCATCGACCAAAAGACACCACACTCTGTCACGCAAAACCTCGCTCCAGCCGACTTTTTTGACGAGATTGGAGCAGGTGGTATGGGCGCGTTTGTCGCCTTTCTTCTTACCTGTGGGCTCAGCGTGGAAGCAGCGAGGGAACACTACATGCACGCCGCACCTCGCATCGTACACGCACTCTCTGTACAGTGTATAGAGAGTATACTAGAGGATGCGATACAGAGAAGCGGGCCAATGTGTGTTGCTGGAGAGTGGACCATCGATTCCCCAAGCTGCGTCAACGTCTGGTTGCCGCGTCGAGCGAGCAAGCAAGCTTCTTCCATGGGATCCGAATCTCTCTCATTTCGCAAAATTCCCGCCGGATCGCCATTGAGGCGAAAGCTACTCCCACTAGTTGCCGCTGAGATGTTCCGCGAGCTCTCGGGCCAGGTAGATACATTACACTACACTCTTCCATTTGCTCGCTCTGTCTGTCCCAATTCGCATGGCATTACTCTCTTGCTCTCTCTCGGCTCTGGCGACATTCCCGAGTCGACGCGCACAGCGCCAGTGGAATCAACATCGTCATCTTGGATTCCATCTTATGTATCCTCTGCATGTTCGCAAGTCTCCCGACTTTTGTCCAATACCCAGCAAACACCATCCACGACTAACCCATTACCACCCAATCGACCAGCACTCCCGTCTACCAAGCAAACCAGCGAAGAAAGACGGGCATTAAACAAATATTTACCATCTCGCGCATTTGGACGGACGTTTATACGCCTCAACCCTAATTTCTCCATGTGGACACAGTCTCGACAGGAATATGATCCCACAGATTGGGAATCAACAAAATTTGGTGAACACAAGATGCTCACATCTAATTATTGCTCAAAGGCGGATACGGCCGCGTTGATCGACACTGCCGTCGCCGCCCTTCGATCGTGCTCTCTCCCTCTATTGCCACCGCTGTATCCAAGAATACCATCCTCGAGGCACGACTCGCTCCAGTCGGAGTATCTTGCCTATGAGAGTGCTGGTTTTTATTAAATTGTATCTATACCGTCGTTCATCACTCATGTAGCATTTCCACCCACTGTATAATTATTCGTTCATATATGATATTATTCCACTGTAGCTTTTCCTAGTGACAAAGATTCACCATTTTTGGTTAAACGAGCGTCAGACTGCGCCTTGCACCCACCTCCTCCCACTGTTTGTCCGTCAGACAAGAATCAAGTGTTATATTTGATGCTCACTATGTAGTAGTTTTCAGGGAACGATTTGACGGCTACGAGATCCCAACGCCACCCAGCCATTCTGTAACGCTCTCGTATCTGTCGAAGGGGATCCAACTGGGCCGTTCCAAGTCTGTCGACGGACCCGGACACATCGAAGATGAGGACATTTCTGAACGTCGGAATATGACAGGGCGTCGCTCTAGCACTGTACGCTATCTTTATGAATGGTAAGCTCTTCGAGTGACTGGAAATAAGAAAGGTCGGCATTAAGCGAATCCATCTCAGTAAACGCTCTCTGACGGAAGAGACGTCTTGGTGTATAGGTGACATGTTCCTATCGGCGGTCCAAGCCGAATCTTCATAGTAAAAGCGTGGTCGTGGTGTTGACAAGGCGAGTGTAAATTTGAGGGAATCCCACGAGCATGATAGTTCGAGGACATGTGTGAGGTGTGTTAGTTCTGGCAGGTGGACAGGTAGCGGACTCTCGTCCTGTTTAAGAGAGTCTCGCGTTTCGAGCCAGAGACCAAGTGAAATAAGATGCGGTGCTGCATATTCCAGTAGTTGAATCCATGCACGATCCTGCGGATTGGCCAAGACGAGTCCTTTGATCGGAGGGAAACCTTCTCTCGCGAATAAATCTACGCCAATCGCACTTGGCCACAAAAGGTGGCAAATCCTTGAGAGATGGAAAGATAATATCGAGGAATTTGTTGGGCGGACGGTCTTGTAGATTATCAGGGTTTCCACGACTTGTGAGCTTGAGAACCTTGAGACGAGGAAGGGTCTGACTATAAATCTTGACCAATCTGTTTCCTGGCAGCTGATGGAGAGCGTCTCGAGGATGTCACCGAGGACACTGAAGCCATTCACGATCGTAAATGACCAAGAAAAGCACAGTACATGCACACCGACGTCGCAGCACCTTGTGATCCAGAGCCTCGTCTGAGTAGGAGCGAGACCGTTCAGGAAAAGATAGGCCCAAGAGCGAGGAGTGGAAAGGAGGACGTTCCGCCATAGACGACACACGCTTCCAATTACCAGAGGTGCATTCCACTGCCCTTGACTGCACACTATAAAGACGAGAGAAAGTAGCTCCGGTGGAAGTCTTCGGATGGGGGGTAATCTTGGCTCGTTTTCTGTCTATTTGGCTTTGCAACTCCTCGGCGCGTTTCTGAGCTCTGAGAATAGATGCACGAAGCGTGTCTAAGGCGTCCTCTAAACTGCGAATTTCTTGGCTAGTGCTAGCTATCTCTTTGGGCGTTGGAAGGGAGCCATCTTGCGTCTGTAAGTGGTGAATTTGGGACATGTGATTGTACATGGATGAGTGAAGACCTCCCTTGTGTGTAAATGTTCTGACCGCGGATATGGTGGAGGCCAAAGTACGTCGACCTCCGTGGCCGCCGCCTGAATTCCACTCATTCGAATAACGGATGATACAAGGAATCAAACATTTGTATTTCCATCGAAATTGGACGTGGTGAACTGTGTGGCAAATAAGCGTTTCTAACTTGGACCTGATGCCGTTCCCCACACCCGATGCCGTGCCCGCCGAAGACTGTAGCACGGAGGCGACTCTTGCAAAATTTTATATGGATACATTATGGGGACTCGATGTGGTTGATGAACAGACAGCTGCGCGATTTCTATATATACTTCGACGACGTCCCCTTCCTACATACTGGCCCCAGGATATGGAGACTGAAGAAGGCTTTGATCAAACGGTTTCTCATTTTCGTCTCGTTCCTTTGCTTCGAGTCGTGCACGAGCGCAAGGTTTATGCCTGGCTAGGAACTGAAAGTTAGCAAAAACTTTACGGCGGGCTCACTGGCTAACATCTCTCAAGTCTTGACACCTACCCTCCAAGATTATCTCTTTCCAAATCTCTCCAATGTTCTCTCTATCGTGCGACCACCGGTCGTTGGGGTTGGACCCGATCAAAACAACAGTACGGCGCAATTTCAACCGAGGTTACTTGAACCAGATGCACTACCCGCAAGCAGTGAGATCTTTACCGATTTACCTACCATTATTAGAGTGGAACTCGAACAAATCGTTCGCGAATCCGGCCTGCAACATTCGAAGATTTCTCGACAAGCTGCAGAATTTGTGCATTCAGTTTTACAGCAAGACGCTTGTTTTATAAAAGAGAGCGATCTTAGTGACATGATAGGGTACATCCGTCGAGCAGTTGGAGCCCTCAATCAAGTTCTGTTTGGGGGCTCAACCCGATTACTTTTTCAACTAGGCAAAGAACATATGACCGTAATTTTTGCACAGATGTGTCTTTTGGTACAGCAACCGCGAACCCATCATCCTATGGGAAGCCGGGGAAAAGGATATGTGTAGAATGGTCTCTGCTCGGTCTATCACTTTCCTCAAATCTCAAATGCGATGGAAGGATGAGCATGCTATTCTTGCTAAGGTGCGCTTGACACTCACTACTTATAGTACTAAAAACTAGCTAGCTAGCGTGGCACGCCATGGATGTTGATGGGAAGCCTTCGTGGGCCGTTATTCTCTCTGGAAAGATTTACATGATCGTTCACATTTCATACTGCACCGACAGTAATAAACATTTACGGTCAGTTCTTCGCTATTCCCAGACAATTCCAGTATTCGACAGCAGTTTACCCATCTGGAGTGCACTACTATATATGGTGGCATCAGTACAATTTAATGGTGCGCGCTTGCTCCAGGACACGTTGAAAATATCTGTGAATGGCCATTTGCCATGCCATGGCCCCTCCAAAACCCGACGATGCGGCCTAACCTCCCCTTCGACCGAAAATGTGCATGCTACTTTCATGTTTTTGATCTCATATATTCACCTTCCGATAGTCTGACGGTCTCTTGGTGTACACTGAGGACTCGTTTGCAATCTGTATGCCCCGCGCATCCGATTTATCCTCGACGCTTCCCGAGCCAACGGTTTCTTTCGAAATTCTGCTCACTGGCAAACCTCGACAAGGTGGAAGTGGACACGTGTATCGCACTGCTACACGATATGTTCTCAAGCTCGCAAATGGAACCCAGGCATCAAAACAGATGCTTCTCGATGAGTTGAAGTGGTACGACGTACTCGCCTCCGCTGGAATCCAAGCTGTCTCACGTTGCCACGGATTATTTCGCTCTGGCAATGATATAGCACTCGTATTGGACGATAAAGGAGAAGAGCTACTTGATTTCGATGGGCTCGACTCTGATCAAAGGTACATTTCTTGGCGTATAATATGACCGCCGCTAAGGCATGTTTAGGAAACATCTTTACTGGTCACTGTGCAGTATTCATCGGGCAGGCGTCACTCATGGAGATTTTGAGCCCCGGAATGTGGTCGTACAAGCTGATCCTTGGCAATCGTCGACTTTTCTCATTCTTGGGATCACCAATGTCAAGGAGAAGATGCTTGCCCAGAGCTAGTACAGGCACGCCACGATCTTGGAGTCGACAAGACTCATGATTCCCCATCTTGAATATAAGACAAAATGCTCTCAAATTTGACTCCAGATATCGTTGAGGCCAAAGAACGATCGACCGGAACGCCGCCAACATCCTGTCGAACGCCTCCTTCCACCTGCTGTCATCGTACAATTGAACACGCGATGCATGAACCACTCAAGCTGGAGATATCTCTCCGTCTCATTCTCACACAAGTGACATCTTCAAAAGGTTCATGTTCGAGTAGCATACGATGTTTAATATCCCTTCGTTCACCGTACCTCTTCCTAGAGGTCGCGCGCTGATTTCTGGAGAAAGGAGTGCCCGACCTCGCCTTGGACCCATTCTTCGTGCTAATGCTGATCAGTAAAGTATAAAAGTGCATTTAGGTACTTGCCTCGCGGTATTTTATAATGAAAGATTTGACTTGCAGAAGTTCCCAGCATCGCCCGGCCAGCTTATGGTGCTCCTGAGTTTTCCTTAGGGTATCCATGGAAGCTATGCCAAGTTCATCGACAACGGATATATATTGGAGGTGACGGACTTCCCAATGGTCTAATCGGCGTAAAGCATCGCTGCAACTGTGCTCACAATATAGGCTAATAGTGAGCCTCTCGAGTGACCCAAACTGGGACAGATCGATTTGGGACGAATTTGAATCGATAAAGGCTTCGCTGACGGAAGCAACGTCTTGGTGTACAGGTGACGTGACCAGCATTGAAGTCCATTCATGATAAGAGCGTAGACGTGGTGTAGATATATCCACTGGAAACCGGAAATCTGAGGTGCCTATAAAAGGGGATCCTTCTATGATAAATGTTAGATGCGTGAGCCTTGGTAAGCAGATTACAGGTGGCTTGTCGTCCCCCTTGAGAGAGTTTTGTGGACCAAGCCAAAGTCCAACCGAGGCTAGAGAGGGGGCTGCATCTTCCATTATTTGTATCCATGCATTGCCTTTTGGCCTAGCAAAGACGAGTTCCTCGAGAGAAGGAAGTTCCTTTCCTTTGAATAGAAAAGCGCCAGAGAGACTAAGCTCAATGAGATGCAACTCTTTCAACGATGGAAAGAAGTCGCGATCTAGGAGGTTCCTGTACAAGGCGCGATCTAGAGGCTGAGGGCCAGTGTATGCCCCTTGACTTGCAAGCTTGAGAGTTTTGAGCTGAGGAAAGTATCCGTCCAGTAAACCTAACCAACTTTGTTCATCGGAACTGACAGATAATGTCGTGAGTAGGTCACAACGGATGCGATCCGCGCCGACGACTGGTGATGAGATCCAACCATTGGTCAGCGCATGTACGCCAACTACGCCACTTCTTTTCATCCAACGCTGTCTTTGAGTAACACCGAGACCGTCAAGGCGAACGTATGCCCAGGCACGAGGGGTGGAAAAGAGGACGTTTCTCCACAAGCGACACACAGCACCAATTACCTGAGGTGCATTCCACTGCCCTTGGCTGCATGCAATAAAGACTAGAGAAAGGACTTCCATGGAACCCTTTCGAATAGGAGCAATTCTGGCCTGTTTTCGATATATATCTTTTTGCATATCATCGGCGAGTTTCTGAGCGTTGATGATAGATTCACGAAGCGCGTCTAAAGCCACCTCCATGTGGCGAATTTCCTGCCGGAGACTGGCCATTTCTTCTTTCGTTGGAAGAGTGTAGATCTGCGACATTTTAATTCAGGGTAATGAGTCAGAGTTTACTGCGCGCTGGAAAGTCCAGGCGTCGTGGTTGGGGTCAGTCCCTTCTCAACACGTGCCCTCGGCTTACCAGACGCAGCAGGTATACTTCGCCTCATGACTGGTTTATTGTTCATGATTTACGAGAATCAAGTATATGAGAAATAATCCAACGTCGCAACTGTGAATGAGCAACAATTGGCGTGACGGCCCATACGCCTTGATTATGTATAGCACAGACCTTGGTCACGATCTAAATCTCAATCGTAAGACACACTTACTGTTATGACGAGCTCCACAAATCTATCTCCCTAGCATGAAGGTCCGTCTGAGCGCCCAGGTGCATGAATGAGCACTTTAATGATACTATTTCTTGCTCCTAAGACCCGAATACTGCTCCTCCACTCAATAGTCTCTGCCGTTTGTCGACCACTTGGCTCCGAATCGCAGCCATGCGTTGCTCAGTGTTGAGAGTCACTTGAAGGAGGTGTGCTAGTTCATCTTTTAGTGAATTCACCTCCGCCGAAGTCTGACTTTCTCCGCCGTCGCAAGGAATCTGCCTAAACCTCCAATTTTTAATCCATTTGGCACATAGGAGATGTAGGAGAATTCTATAATACCGTTTATGTGTTATACGCGTGTGTTCTGCACCCAGCTCTACAGCGTCTGGGACCAAAGTTGCGTCCATTCAATCCTTCCCAGCTCCGCCTGCCACGATGCATTTTCGACTAGGCTCTCTACTGGGCCTAACAGTCGCCATTGGCCTCGTTCCAGGATCTCTGGCCTCAAAGACAAGTGCTCAAGGATCTATTACAGACGACAAGTCCCTTCTATGGGGGACATACCGGCCAAATCTTTACTTTGGCCTACGACCGCGCCTTCCTCAGAGTCTTATGAGCGGACTTATGTGGTTTGGAACACAAGACTATCACGGTTTTCAGAGTCAGTCCAAATTCGCTTCTGTTGACGGGTAGTGACTTATCAAATTGTTGCCCGGATCAAATGCAATCTACTGTAAATGCGATCAATACTTATTCTGAACAGAAATCCGTCACGATTGTACCCAAGGGGATGAGCTGGATAAATACACCTGGACGGAACATGACATGCGACAAGGGGGCGTCCAAGTCATCAAAGACGGAAAAAACAACGTCAATATAAAGATAGAGTGGCTCAAAGTGCCAGGAGGTGACCACGGCGGAAGCTGGGCTGCTAGAATACATGGGACTCCGATCGTACCAGGTAGCTTCCAGTCTTATCGTGATACATTTACTAAACCTGCGGTAGCGAAACCTCTTAGGGTGTCTCTCATCTACTACTTTGGCCTCGAAGGCTTAGGTTCGCTCGACTGGAAATCGGACGAGAATGATGATGTACGTATAACGCTCCCTGGATCACCCAAACTCACCCACTCGAAGGGAATCACTGGACCTATTCATCTCTCTGGCTCATCTCCGGACCTTGGAGAATTTACGATTCGTATTGAAGATGGTTAGACCCTTTGCAACCACTTTATCATCGTTAACGCCCTCTTACAGATATAAACAATAGATCTCCGATGTACGGAGGACATTCGGAGGACTTCAAAGTCCGACTAGGGAAAACGCACTACTTTGGACATGCAATGCCAAGTGGCGACGTTTGGAAAGCGAAAGAGTATCTTTACCAGCACATTGGGTATCGGGCCCAAGAGGTCGGTATAGTAGCTCTGCCTAACATCTTCTCACATCAAGATTCAGATCGTCATGCCTTATAAGGGAGAGCAGATCATGCCAGACCCATCGTTTACGCTAACCATGGGCAACGTTATTGCCAAAGACAGCAATTTTTATGCTATCCAGAAGACATACGAAGGTCCTTTTATTCTCGACGTTGTCTTCGATTCGAAGAGCGCAGGCACAGCAATTACAGGTGCGGAATTTGACATTCAGTGAACCCTATTAATCTTCTGCAGGTGACATGATCTCGCGAGGAGTGGAAAAGTTTGTCACAGACTACGATGCAAAGTTCCAGTCACTCTTCCCAACTCGACACGATGCACCAAAGGGTGAACTAGCTTTCTCAAAGGCCATCACGTCCAATCTCATGGGTGGTATTGGGTACTTTTACGGAAGTTCCATCGTCGACAGAGCCTACAAAGCTGAATGGGATATGGACGAGGAAGAGGAAGATGATCGCACACCAGCCAAACCAGACCCAAAACTTCAACCGCCTACGGAATTGCTTACTGCAACTCCCAGTCGCTCATTCTTCCCTCGCGGCTTCTACTGGGACGAAGGCTTCCACCTGTTATTGATTGGTGCCTGGGACAACGACCTGAGTCTTGAGATCCTCAAAGACTGGGTGAATCTCATTGACGAGGATGGATGGGTTGGTAGAGAACAGATCTTGGGAGACGAAGCGCGGAGCAAAGTTCCTGCGGAATTCCAGGCCCAGTACCCATCCAATGCAAACCCCCCAACACTCACAATGGCCGTGACTGCGTTTATCGAGCGCCTACTTGCCCGTCAGCAGCCGTCTGATGCAGAGCTTGGAATGGGCGATGCACAGAAGGTCTTCACGAAGCTCGGAAATGACTCTTATGGATTTTCCAAGCAAGCAAATCGACACCTTGAGGATAACGACGCTGCAATTTCTTACCTTCGTTCCATTTATCCTCCGCTTCGTCGTCACTATGATTGGTTCCGTAGTACGCAGCGCGGTCAGATCAAGGCTTATGGAAGAAAGGCGCGCTCGAGGACAGAAGCCTACCGCTGGAGGGGCCGCTCCAAGGATCATGTCCTCACTAGCGGTATGGACGACTATCCGCGAGGACAACCGCATGCAGGAGAGTTGCATCTGGATCTTATCAGCTGGATGGGATTCTTCACGCGGACTATGAAGAGCATCGCCTCTTTCCTCGGCGAAGAAAAGGATGAAAAGTACTTCCAAGACATCGAGACCAACATTCTCAACAATATCGAGGGTTAGTCGTCTCCTTCGATAAAGGACAATACTGACTATCTCAAAGACCTGCATTGGAGCGAGGAGAAGCAAATGTACTGCGACTTGAACATTAGCGATGAAGGCAAGTCTTAGAAGGGACTGCTAATCCATGTCGCTGACCTCCAACAGACGAATCTGTGCATGTTTGCGACAAGGGTTACCTGTCGCTGTTCCCACTGCTCCTAGGTCTCCTTCCATCTTCCTCACCTCATCTGGGACCTGTGCTTGACCTTCTCCGAGATCCAAACCATCTGTGGTCACCTTATGGACTTCGAAGTCTCTCCGCCGCACACGAACTGTTTGGCAAGGGCGAAAACTATTGGCGTGGACCCATCTGGATTCAGATGAACTATCTCGCTCTCAGTTCATTGTACAAGGTACGATACCCTGCGCGATTTAAGAGGCAAGAAACCAATCAATTGGATCTAGGTCTATGCGGCTGAACCAGGACCATACCAAGAACAAGCCCGCAAGATTTACGAAGAGCTACGGCACAATGTGATTCACAATGTTTTCAAGGTTAGTAGGGAAGCTCACCGCCGATCTGAAGGCTCATCTGTCTCGGTGTTTAGGAGTACGAGAGAACCGGATACGTGTGGGAGCAGTACAATGCAATGACAGGAGAAGGCGCAAGAAGCCATCCTTTCACTGGATGGACATCGCTGGTTACCTTGAGTGAGCAAATTAATGCTCAATGTTCTTCTACTGACGATCGACAGTTATTTCCGAAAAGTACTAGACATCTGTTCATCCTCGTGCTAAATATTCCCTTGGACTGGTCTTCACAAGTTAAATACTCGGTTAACTTCTCATTTCGGAGGCTTCCACTCCTTAAGCCACGCCTTCACAAACTTGACTTCCTCGTGGTGGATCTTCTGAATGTGCTTCGGCTCCTCCTTGTGTTTCTTGAGGCCATTCTGATCGTGATGATGAACACCATCTGTAACCGTGTCAGGTTCATCCTCACGTGAGAGTAGGAACGCACCGGGGATCAACTTGAACGGCCGCGACACGGTGTCTGTACGTTCAGGAGCGTATTGACTATGTGGAGTGCATGGTCTCCAAGGATCAATTTCGCCATCTATAAACGCAAGTCGAGAATGGGTCAACCCAAAGTCACCGAGCGCGTTGACCACGGTGACGTTAGGCCACTTTGGAACATGCATGAATTCTCCGGGTGGGAAAGCCTATGTTTTATCAGTTCGGAACTGGACTACTATTGAACTCACCTGACGACAGATTTTTGACTCGTAGTGAAGATCTGTCAGTCGAGATATCATGCTCGGCCATTCCGGGTCAGGAGGTGCCGTCTAGAGTCTTCATCAGAGATGCGGCGTCGTAAGTTAGGATCGACGTACGATAAAGTAGCCCCACTCGGTGCAAACTTGGAATGTCCATAGTCTCCAAGTCTCCTGGAGTGACGTCCCGTGGAACTTCTCGTCATTGTGGGTTCCAAAGCACTATAGAAGCTGTCAGAGCAGTCGCAATGCATCATTTTACCTACATCTTCTTGATCTTCTGTCGCCGGACATAGTGCCTCGACTAGATTGCGAATATACTTTGCGTACCGCAGAACTGCCACTTCAATAGGGATTCCGGGAAGAGAAGTAGTCCATTCCGACTCCAGTTTAGCAAGTGCTGAATCGTCTCCTTTACTGGTCAATTTGGAGCAAAATTCATCAAAACCGCGCTCGTCGACGTTTGGATCCCAGTTCTTGCCCTGGAAAAAGCCAAGTGGCCATGAAAGCACAGAGACAAAGTCTGTATCGTGCTTTAACCCTTGGAGTCCGAAGAGGGCTTTGACAGGTTCCCTCAAAGTAGCATTGACAATCATGGCGTCGACATGTGACATAGACGCTTGTATGAGTGCTGAACAGGCTGGGGGAGCGGCTGTACGAATGATATCCATGTATTCCCAGTTATTGATTGTAGCATGGGTCACCGCGCTGGATGCAATGGCGCCGAAGACAATTTCGGGGTACAGCACGCGCATGTGCGCGGCTCGAGCACCCGCGTACGAACCACCGTAGTATATCCATGGCGAGTTGGGTGCTTTCAGATTGGAGATGGTCTCGCTGGAGACCGAGCTCGGAAAGAGGTTTGAGGAGAAGTTGACATGCTTCATGAAACGTGCCGAATCGGAAAGTGCTTGATAGTTGTTAAGCCACCGCAGCGAATCTGTGGTCAGATTCTTGACCGGAACCGACTCTCCTACGAGCCGAGGTCAGGCATTGGAGCGAGTCGAGGGATGTATTACCATAATAGCGGTGTTCTAGAATCACTCCAAGACCATGTGTGGCCTTTGCAAGAATGTCTGCGATTCCTGTGTCCAAGAACTAACCAGCCGCCGTTGAGCACATGGTGAACAGGGCTGTCGAAACCCACGGGCAGTCTGTCCTCGCCACTTGTTTCTCCTCCGTCTATGACAATAACAGGTCCACCTTTCTTGTAATGACGAGTATTTACCCAATATCTCTGTTCAAAGGTCGGCGACGATGGATCGTCATGGTCGAGCGGTTGAATGAACATCTGGGGCGGGAATTCTGGGTATTGCGGCTGATTTCCAAGGATAATTTGATCACTTGGATGCTGAGACTGCGAGAATGAGCTTGTGATGATGAGCCAGGTCCTCGAAACAATGTTTCCAGACATACTGCCTTGCCAATAGCCGTTGAAAGTTGATAGATTGAGCTGTTCTTGGTGAAAATGCATGTGTATAGCTGGCAACTGAAGCCAGCAGGAAGCCATAGGCCAACGTGCTTTGGCGCTCGAACATGGTTGTTGGCTCCAAAACTTGGACTGCAGCCACGATTCCAAGCCGGACGTCTCGCCGTCCTGCACGCTCATTTTACGCGTCAAACGCGCTAATCTACTCCTCTTTTGCGTCGTTATAAGCCATAAGGTTGCCGTGGCGAAAGGCCGTTATCAACATCATGAGTGACGAGAATTTTGACACTACCTTTGACATGGACGACCCTGAAATGCTATATAACCCCTATCCTACCGAGTTTCGTGCAGAACGTGACGCTACGACGAGAGACGTCTACGAGCGAGAGATGGACGATGCACCGATCACGGACAAGAGTAGTACGCCACCGAGAGTATCAGAAGCATCGAGAGATATGCAATACCCAAATCTACAAGTTACCCAGAACATGATCCAGCCCAAGAAGATGAGGCGCATCAAGAGCAGTGATATAGATTGCGCACAGTGAGACATTTTCTTCCTAGTCCAAATGCATTGCTGAAGACAATAGTGTACTGCGTAAAGGTAGCTATTAAGGATTCCAATATTGCAGCCCTCACCCTTCGCTAGTCTTCGGCAAGGATAGTTTCAAGGGAAAACAAAAAGAGGTTATGGAAGCTGCGGTTCAGGGAGCAGATATACTGGTTGTAGCGCCCACTGGGATGGGCAAGGTACGCATTCTCTAGCAAGGTCTCGTCCTGCTCATCTTGGCTTAGAGCATGTGCTTTCAAGTGCCTGCTGTCGCCGAAAAGGTCAGTCTGTCCGATTTGATTTAGTTGAACGCCAGCTAATAGCTTATAGTATGGAGTTACCCTCGTAGTCTCGCCTCTACTCTGTTAGTGAACGAATGTCTCCATTGCTTACTAACTCGTCTCCAGCTCTCATGAAAGATCGTTAGTTATGTTTACCAGCCTCTCTACCCCTCTTACATCCTCCAGAGGTTGCTAAACTCTACTTACTCAAAATACCTGTTCGTGCATTCACCTCGGAAACAGTAGCGGAGGAACGCGAAGAGGTACTTGTCATCGTTCATAATTGGAGCTCACCAAAGTGACCTCTTACAGATAGTCAGAGATTTAGCATCAGGTCACCCTCGAACACGCCTTCTCTACAGTCAGTTCGGTCACATCTGCAAAGGAACTTATTCACTTTGCCTTTTAGTTACACCAGAGAAACTGTGTTCATCCGAGACGCATCGACTCATTGCAAAGCTTCATGATCAAGGACAACTCAATCGACTCGTTATAGACGAGGCAAGTTTGTTCAACGCGTGCGCACATATCATAACACACACTACTAGGCACACTGCATTTCCGAATGGGGGACAGACTTTCGCCAAGATTATAGAAAGTTGGGCACCTTTCGGGACAGGTTTCCTACCGTGCCAATCATGGCCCTCACTGCGAGTGCGACTCCAATGTATGTGCAAAACAAGTTTATGGTATAGTACTAACTTCAGTAGCGTACAAGAAGACATCGTCTCCAGCCTGAAGATGTCCAGGGACCACTTCTTCAAAGTCGTGCACCCTTTCAACCGTCCGAATCTGTTCTACGAGGTATTTGCTCCATCCTATTTCATTTGTGTGCTAATTTGAGCCAGATTCAGTACATAGCACCTTCCACTAATATTGCACAAGCCGTAGCCGAGTACATCAACAAACTTCATAAACGTCGTGGATGCCCAAGTACTGGCATCGTGTACTGCCGTACTAAGGCAGGCTGCGATGAGATTTCACACTTCTTGCGAGGTCAAGGCATTGGGGCGAAGCCTTACCATCGAGGGCTCTCGTGAGTGTATTGTCATCTCTGTGTCCAAGGCTCACAGGCCTATAGGCCAAAGGTTCTTGAAAAGACTCTTCACGAATGGGAGTCAGAGGGTAGCGGCGTGGACGTTGTATGCGCAACCGTCGCTTTTGGGATGGGGTGAGTCCCAATCCTCGCCGCGCCTCATGTTCTGATATACAGCAGGATTGATAAGAGTGACGTTCGGTTGGCGGTCTTCTTCCAAGCCAGATTTCTACTCAAACAAGAGTAGATACGTAATTCATGCCGACTTACCAAAGTCCTTTGAAGGTAATGATTCTGCGTGACAATCGGCGTATCTAAATCTGGATAGGATACTACCAGGAAACAGGTAGAGCTGGTCGCGATGGAGAGGTGAGTGACCCTGCATAGCCTTTGTTTCATGCTGAACAACGGAAAGGCTTCCAAGTGCATCTTGTTCTACTGTGAGCAAGCCACTCCGTAAAGGTGTTGCTAATAGAAGTCAGCTCGTGAAGATGCATTCAAGGTGTCGAACCTTGTCGCAAAGTCATCGAACCGTAATGGTGAAGATAAGGCACCATCCTTTGGCAAGAATGTCGCCAAACATGCACAGGAGAGCCTGGCAGCTGTTAGTTTGAGTGTATTTTCCCGGTCTATTTCTGAGACTGTTCGCAGCTCATCAAGTTTGCCGAATCTACAACTACATGCAGACACGTCGTAAGTGTAGACTATACGACCTGCATGTGCTCACTTTTCAGTCCATTTGTCGCTTCTTCGGTGAAGTAATAGATACAAGTGACGTGGCCGTAGCCAAAGCCTATTGTGATGAATTCTGCGACGTAAAGGTTCCCCTCATTGCTCGCTTCGTCTCTTACCTCGTAACAGATCTGCAAGTCCCCTGAGAAGACACGAGAACGCAAAAAGGCATTATCAAGTGACGAGTATGTCAGTACCCAACGAACAAGACTCGAGGAAGAAGCTGGAGAGCTGGAAAACGAACAACCTTTTGAGCCTCCACCGCGGATCGCTACCAACATGAACTTGCCTGGATTCCGCAAAGCGAGTGACATCTCCCGTCCTCCTTCGCACAAGAGTAGTACTGCTTCTGGTATTCAATATGGCACGAACAACCCGCAAGGAAGTCTTCCCCGGCTAGGTGGAATGAACGGCGCCGCTAACAAGGTTCCTGGTGCAATGCATGTCAAGCGGGCTTTCAAGCCCCCTACTTTCAAAGTACCGGCTTTGCCAGCTGCGGTCGTTGAAGACAACTCTGTACCGGAGGAGGACCTGGGAGGGGGCGAATCTCCTCTATTCATACCCACATCACCAGTAGAAGAAATGAGAAATGCAGAGAAACATTCAGTCGAGCCCAGCTCAGAAGAAGAAGCTCCATTGAATGGTAAAAGGAGGTTCATTCGTGGTGCACTGGTTCCGTCCTCTTCATCTTCGAGTGACGACGAGCCGCAAGTCATCGAAGAAAAGAGCGCTGCAATTGGGCCAACCATAAGAAGCAGTGTGGCGCCGACAAAACATAGCTTAAAGACTCCTGCATTCTCCTCTGGTGGGAGCAACCTGCCCGGAGTCAAGAAACGGGATGTACTCTACCCGGCTGGGCCACCACGCAAGGAGAAGATGCAAGAAGACCCAGCAGAGGATGAACAAGTGGAAGACCTTGAAGCGGCCGTAAAGAGGGCGCGAGAGGGAGCGTTTAGCTCGGATGCATACATTACCGGTGCGTGCGCAATATCTGGCTATATTGATAATTAATACGGCCCCTAGCCTCTCAAGAAGACGTAGAAGATGATCTCGAAGCGGCTTATTCTCAGAAAATTCCCATCTCGGTACGTCAAGAGGGGAAACAAAGATTACGAAGAGCAATTTGGGCGGGCCTCAAGCATGGCGTTGGTGAAGATGGTCCAGACTACGTATGGGAACAGCTTGGATTGCGTCAAAGTCGTATGACGAGCTCAGACGCGAGGTGCATTTTCGGAATCATGTTATTTGGAGCCGAGTCTTATGAACCCGAATAGGAGATCACTATGCGCTCACCTTTCCAAGCAGCTTGAATTCTACGTCTTTGGTTTATCGGCTACGAAGGGAGGCTACGAGCAGCGCATCGATGCACATCTGACAGGGGTCGAGACGGCCTTTGGACCAGACGCGCGGTCGAAAGTGGCATGGCTAAGTGAGGATGCACGGATGCAAGGGACTGAAGATGATGAAGACGAAAAGTTGGAGGTTGCGGCAGAGGTAGTTGATTGCTTTAGAGAGTTTGTATCGTATTGGAAGTCGTGAATCTTTTGTTCAGGTACCCTTACTCCTTATAGACGTTTGAGGGGAACAAATGCTTTCCATCAGGAGATACAATGGGTAAGTCGGAACGGGATATGCGAATACAAGTCGAGTCGAAAGCAAGCAAACTGTCCATCTATCACTCACTCGCACTCTACTAGATCAACGCTCGGCACGCATTATTCTGCGTATCACAATCCCCCACGGTGAACCCAGCGTTCCTGTTGCTGTTGGCAGCATTGGCGCACTGGTTGTGCTGAACGTCGCACGAACGACCAAGGGCGGCACCAACATTGAGGAAATCAGAGTTGTTGCCGACGACTTGGAAGCCACGTCCACCGGGAACAACAGCCGGGGCAGTGATGCCACCCAGGTTGCCAGTAAACTTTTGGAGATTTCCACCCGCGCCTGCATCGGCAGCTGGGGCGGCACTCGAGGTGGCTTCTGGTGCAGCCGTCGATGTTGCCTGTCCCGCATCCTCGGCTCCTGCTGTGACCGTTACAGTGACCGTGGCGTCTGGGCAGTCTGTTGCCGTCGCTGCTGCGTCTTGTGTTGTCGTAGTAGCTTCATCCTGTGTCGTGGTAGCAGCTGCATCACCCGATCCGCCGGCGGAGACACCAGCTACGGCCTATAGGGTGCGCATGAGCAAAGCAGCGCCAGCCAGCAATGAAAAGGGACATACCGCTTCGATCTCTTCCTCAGTGGCGTCGAGGACAAGGAGGTTCTTGGTGTTAATGCATCCATTTGGATCCTCGTCATTACAAGTGTTGCCACGACCCGTCGGGTCGCCAATCTGACCAGGAGCGAAAGTGCCAGTCTCGAGCGCCTTGAGTGGGTCACCGCCAATGGATGCAATCTGTTTCGCGAGTTCGAGGACAATGGCCTTGTTGATTGCGGCAGCGTTGGCTGAAGCGGGATCCTGATGCTGCTGAATAGCGGCAATTTCTGGGTTCTTGGCTTGGATAGAGGTGCATTGTACGGATGCAAGACCCACAGAGCCAGTGTTGCGCTCGAGTGCGCGGTATTGAAGTGCGACGGTCATGCCCGCGATATCACCCTTGGCCTTTGCATTGGTAAAGGCTTGGTCGGCGGTAGCTGATGAGGGAGAAGAAAGTCAGCACATAGTATAGTCAACTGTGCATCTACATACCTTGTTGGAGGCAGTCGGGATCAGCAATGTTGCCCGCACCGTTCTGAGCTGCGGCATTTCCAAGTAGGCCAAAGACGGGGTCTTGGATATTGTCGGGATTATTAAGTGCAAGAATCGGGCGGAGGGCGATGAGGATTGGGTCGTGCGAGTGCTCCTGAGGCACTTCGCGCTTCCATGCAGGGATCGGCGACGCGAGGACGGTCGAGGCGATAAGGAGAGTTGCAAATGAAGAGAAGAGCATGTTGTCAAGATGAATAGTTGCAAAAGATGGGCGTGTCAAAGAACGTGAGTCTCGAAGAGTATTCGCAAGCTTTCATTTTGTGTCAGTAATTAAGGAGGGTGAGAAGGGCAAATGACTGACAAAAAGGCAAGACGCTGTCTCGCAGGAGAAAAGGGAGGAAAAAAAGATGGAGAGCAAGTGTTGTAAGGATTCGTCCCAACTCGTGGTCGGCTTTTATGGACCGGTTGGTGGCTAGGAAACAAGGGCGGTCGTCCGTGGCGACGTATCCGATGGGAAAGAGCAACCATCTCCGACCGCACGTGGAATGATTGACGGCTGATCCACATCTACAGATTATCTTGTTCGTCGTCTTTGTTCGTAATCTCCTCCCAGAGCCAGCTGCTAGCCAACTCGTCATCTACGATCCAAAAAAACAAGTCCCAGAAGTATCTGTGGGCATGTCGGGCCGAGAAATGTCCAGTCGTCCTAGCCACTGGCTCTCCGTTCACAGCGACCGTGCATGGCGACGGGGGCCCCGATATGCAGACGGCTTCGTGTATTCATTCACCAACTAGTTAATTCAGTCCATGATCTCATGGAAGCACGTTTCCAGGTTGCAAGGGATTAGGCCAGGTCCAACTTGAGCTCGACCCTTGTTCCGCGTTGACCTGGACGAGAAGCGACTGCGCAGATAATTCAGGAATTTTGATGTGACAACGCTCAACTTCAATAATCTGGGATTTGTACCGCCTCATAGACGCAGGTTCAGCGTCCATGTATTAATGGATGCAGAGGCGAACAGTCCAACAAGCAGCGATAACCAACCAGCTTTATACGATAAGCGCTATACCATCAAAGCGAACACTTTGCGTATTTGACCCGCACCGCGCCGCTGTTGACTCCACAAACCCTACCAAGCATTTCTGCGCAGGAATGGACAGTGACGCGATTCAAATGGCTTCAATGCTCTATTTAACTTTATTCTGCCTCGTTTTAGAGGCTGAGCCCATCCTCGCGCTCAACGCCCATCTGTCACTATATAGGGCTCCAGTTGACGGGCGATAACCCATTCGGGTCGCCTTTTGTTCCCTGTGGACTGCCTCTGTTTTGGTACGTATACATACTTATTCATCTGAGCCCATCCGCCCATTTTCTTCCCCTTCCCTCCTGTTACACTACTGTTTGATTTTTATTCTTACTGGTTCATAGACGTTATGCAACGTGCGTGTTTCGCCATGACAGCTGGATTGGGTGCTGATAGGCTTGCATCTCAGACATGATACAAACCCCTGGAGGGTACTGGAACGCGCGCCCTCTCTCGACCGCGACGCCATACATCCACGCCCCCGACACTGCATCCATTGCAGCTCAACCACAACCACCTGTCATTCCAGCAGGCATGACTTCAGCCTCTTGCTATCGCACACCCACGGCGACTCCAATCGCTGGAACGACCACCCTCCCGATGATGGCTCCGATGAGCATACAGCCACATTCATCCCATTCTGATGCCATCTTATTGCCATCTACGCCGGCGCTTATGCCTGGTGTTGTCAATTCTACCTTCACTCCAACTGCTGGAGTCGTTACAGGTGCTCCCAAAGAGGATGAAAACAAGGACGAGGACGAAGATGTGGACAGTGATGAAGAGCCACCAAGGTGTATCCCTGTATCGACAAAGACTACCAAGAAACGGCATTCCGCCCTGCCTTTTGTCAGCCATGCGACCTCTATCTCAGGTGCACTCAAGTATTCATATCCAGTGACTCACAACTCTGATACATCGAGCCGTATATCCGCCGTCGAGGAGTGCTGTGGACATTGTTTCACCAACTGCAAATGCAGACCCCGAGCATACGTGGCATGCGATTGCAAGGAAAGAATGGAAAGGCGGTCACATCGTGATGAAGAATCAAGGTCACGTCGTTCTCATCACGACGAGCGTGATCGAGCTTTGGAGAGAAGCAGCGATAGTGGAAGCAGACGTGGAAGCTCCGAGCTTTCGAGGAGTATCTACGACCCATATGCTAGCACCATGCTCCCAGCTCCACCGCCCATCCTTCAACAGGCACCTAAGCCAAAGTCCTTTTTCGACCGCGTAGGTTTCTTTCCGTTTCACCCTTAGAGCAAACGAATATTGACACCATGAGGTAGTTTAGAAAGCCACCACCACCAGAGCCTACTTTGGATGATTGGGTTCATAACGCATTGATGCACGCACCTACCAATCCAACAAATGCTCTTTATCACTGTCCCAACGGCGTGGCGCTGCACCCTATCATCACGTACACCACACTTTCATGCTTTGATGTGCTCGAACCGCACTCGTTCCTTCCACCAGATCTCGTTGCTTGCTTCACCCATCCAGCAACCTCGCCGCCGCTGCTCAAGATGGAACTGTTTACCAGACTCCATTCTCCACCTTTGATCGTATTGCACAACTCGTCTGGTGTGACAGTCGGACAGGTCGTGGAAGGTATCCTCTCGGCAATGCAGACCTATGTCTCCGGGAAGGATGTGGGCAAGTGGAGCCGTGCGCGGTACCACATCTTGACGCGATGGTATTGGGATAATCGAAAACGTATGCCCAATCTCGCTAGTAAAGAAGGATTCCTAGTTGGCGATACGCTCGCGGGCTACACCGTATTCAGAGGTCTGTTGCCCGTCGTCGCAGCGAGGCAGATGGACCATAGCGTTGGGCATTTACCTTCGTCCGCATTTTTGGTATTCTTAGATAAGAGTTGTGTCATTCCCGGCCTCAAGGACATTTTCGAGTTTCCAAGGTAGTGAATTTCTGTATCTTTGCACCTGACCACGTCCACTATCGACGTGTATGCTACGTCTTTGGATTACAGAGCATTTGAATTGCTTATAAATAACACGTGCGCTGCCTCTGACGGGGTTGTCAGTCGTTTGCTGGTTTCCGCAAGAAATGGGGTTGTACGCACCCCAGATGGCGCAAAACTGATTCAAACCGAATCACCTTTGCTTCGAAACCTCCGAAGAGTCACTTAGTGCCCGGCAATTTTGCTCCGTATATTTCGGAGCGTTACTTTGCTTGTCCCCGACTCACCGAGACAGTCAAAACATGTCTGAGGGGATATAAAACATCTCTTGTATCGATTTTATTGCGTAATTTATTCCATCTTTGTCACCATGTCAAAGCCTGACGAAGAGAAGAACTCTGGGAGCTCTGGCGCTGCCACAGTTTCAGTACAAGAAACAAATACAGAGGTGAAGAAGGTGCTTCCAACATTTCCTGATGGTGGGACTAGGGCATGGCTTGTTGTACTGGGGGTACGCTCCTCGATCATTCGAATGAAGCCTTGCTCATATACCCTAGGTCGCTGCACTCAACTTTGCCACGTAATCGCCCCGAATCAGCGTGAAGAGTTACTAATTGCTATCTAGGTTTGGAATGACAGTGTCCTGGGGGGCGTTCCAGTCGTACTACGAGCAGACACTTTTGCACGACTACAGCTCTTCGACGATGTATGTATACTCGTCGCTCTGTTTCATGTACGCTGAATACGTCATAGTTCGTGGATAGGATCGCTCCAATTTGCGCTCATCTTTATGCCCGGCGTCTTCACAGGTCGCATCCTCGACATGGGATACCACAAGCTCCCGCTCGGTCTAGCATCCGCATTCTACGTCCTCTGCACATTCCTGACAGCCGAGTGTAAAGAGTACTACCAGTTCCTTCTCTGCCAAGGGTTCGGTATGGGTGTGAGTATCCTCAGTGCGGAAAACAGTGAAACGTGCTGACTTTTCCAGTTGGCTTGTGGCTTCATCTTTCCGCCTACCCTTGGAATCGTCTCTCAGTGGTGTACGTTCTTTCCCTATATAGGATAGCAACTGATAAGATACAGTTCACAAGAGACGTGCAACTGCGTTTGGAATCACTGCATCCGGGACATCCCTCGGTGGGATTGTGTTTCCTATTCTCATCCGCTTTCTTCTCCCGTCACTCGGATTCAAGTGGACCGTCCGTGTCCTGGCATTCATCGTTGCCTTTGCCTTGTTGCTTGGATTCTTGGTAAGCATTCATTACCTACGTCTGTCAACTGCCTTGCTCAAATTTGGCATGTTAGGCAACGAAGACCCGAATTCCTCCTCGGCCAATCAAGAAATGGTTCAATGCAGATGTCATTGCGGACCAAGGCCTGCTATTCTATAGCGCCGGTTCATTCTTTGCATTCCTCGGAATGTATGCGAGTACGTGCCCTACCATTTACATTGCCATTCTGACTGACCATTTGCATCAAGTCCTAACATTCCTTGCTGTATCTGCTGTGGTCAAAGGTATTGATCGCAGCTCAGCTTTCTATTTTGTTTCCATAATGAATGGTGCTTCCATCGTCGGACGACTCTCTGCTGGCGTTTTGGGCGATATATTTGGTCCATTAAACTTGCTCATTCCTTTCACATTCATCGCCGGTATTGTCAGCTATGGTGCGTGCCGCTCCGATACTTGATTTGTTTCGCTCACCTTGGCGTTAGCCTGGCCATATGCTCACAATTATGGCGGCTTCGTCGGGATCTCTATAGTATACGGGTGAGAAATAGCTCAAGGTGGCATAGAAAGACAATTGAGCCCCCAACAGAATGGCGTTTGGTGCATATGTGGGTTTACTCCCGTCGCCCGCAGCAAGTCTAGGTCCCATAGAAACGGTCGGCGAGAGAGTAGGGTTCCAGTTAAGCTTTATGAGTATTGCTATCCTCATTGGCTCTCCTATTGCCGGTGCCATTCGCGCCCGACCTCTGGGATTTAGGGGGACTGGTATCTACGCTGGTGAGTGTCCAAATATGAGTTATCTGTCCTTCTGACAACCTACAGGATCGTGCATTATGTTAGCTGTCGTGTGTCTTGTGCTCACTCGACGAGTAGCAAAGAAGACGTGGTTCAGAGGCAAGATATAACCTAGAAATATATAGTCTAATAATGTCTCTAATTATCCTGTTGTCTGGTGAAAAATGTTGCCATGCAAATTCTCCGACATAAGTTGGCCACTCCTTCGACTCTCCACTTTCCTCGACCGAGCCCAGCAGCGGCACGCAGCAACAATGGGCAGAGGACCATTCTCCGCAAGCTCCTTCAAGGCGATTGATGCGTTTGGAAAGGTGCGCTCCCTCGCGCAGCGTTGCCGTCTAAATTTCTGACGTGGCGACTGGTAGACGCTCGAGGACGTCAAGATTCGAACGCGCACGGGCGCATTTCGTGCGTATACTGCATCTATCTGTTACATGGAACACGCTGACAGTCGACAAGTGACGTTTCTCTCGATTGGAATCATCTGCCTCCTCACGCTCATTGAATTTATCGACTACCGCACGGTCTACTTGGACACAAACATCGAGATTATGAAAGCTAGAGATGAACGGCTCACAGTCAACATGAACATTACGTTCCCAAGAGTCCCGTGCTTCCGTACGTCGCAATACGTCTTTTCGTCCAGTTCGCTCTTGTTTGCTGATCCCATGGTTTTGAACATAGTGCTGAGCTTGGACGCTACGGATGTCAGTGGTGAACATATGCGAGAGGTCTCGCACAACATTGTCAAGGTTCGCCTCGATAGCGAGGGCAAGCCGTATCCCAACCAGGACCACATTAGCGGTATGTGTCGAATCAAACCATTGTAATACTTCACCGCTGAATGTCCGTGTAGATTTGAGGAACGAAATCTCGCGCGTCAAAGATATTGGAAAGCCCGGCTATTGTGGATCTTGTTATGGTGGATTGGAGCCAGAAGGCGGATGCTGCAACACGTGCGAAGACGTTCGAAAGTCATATCTTGACCGTGGCTGGGCATTCTCCGCACCGGAGCATATCGAGCAGTGTGTACGCGAAGGATGGACAGAGAAGATCAAAGTCCAGGCCAACGACGGCTGCCAAATCTCTGGTCGTGTGCGCATCAAAAAGGTTGCTTCAAGCCTCATCTTTAGCTTTGGACGGAGCTTCCAAGCGAACAGCTTTCACGCGCAAGAGCTCGTGCCATATCTCAAGGACGGACTCATCCATGACTTTGGTCATCACATCGAGACACTCCAGTTCCAGAGCGACGACGAGTATGACCCCAGACGTGCCAATGAGGCAGCGCGGTTAAAGAAGCATCTTGGCGTGCCCAAGGATCCGCTCAACGGTTTTAATTCGCACTATGCCAAGTATAGCGGTGTGAGTACTTGGATCATTATTCGTTGTTTCTGCTAACCGTTTATTCCCAGCGACGTGGCCCTGATATCACCACTTATATGTTCCAATATTTTATCAAGGTTGTGAGCGCAGACTTTGAGACCTGGATCACGAACACGTAAGCTCATTTCTCACTGTAAATCCTGTTACTGATCTGAGACAGGTGAGCTCGCATTTGTACAGCTATAGCTCTCATACACGAAACGTCGGTGAGGCATACCATCTCAAGAACACCGAGGGCATCGAGACCACTCACGGCTACGACGCTGCGCCTGGTCTCTTCATCAACATTGACGTCTCGCCGATGCAAGTCATCCACACCGAGAAGCGCAAACCGTTTGCCCACTTCCTCACGACGTTTTGCGCGATCATTGGTGGTGTCCTTACTGTCGCGTCTCTCGTCGACTCGGCTCTATTCAACACAATTAACAAGGACGAGGCGAACAGACGGTGAAAAAGGAGAGTCGCGAAAACCCGTATGTGGGTACCTCATTACGATTATCGCTCCTGGTGTACTTTTAGTATCTATCCGTACGTCGTCGTGCATCCTTACTCGCTCCAGAGGGTTATTGAGTAGACGGCACTCACGGGTTGCTTACTCGCTCATAGCGTCTTCCTCTTCTTCGTCTTCTTGAGAATTATCTTCTTCCTGTGAATCATCCTCTTCCTCCTCGTCGCCATCACCTTCATCCAGGTCTTCTAATTCGGCGTCAAGATCCTGCTCTTCGCCTTCACCTCCCTCTGCTGGAGCAGCATCATTTTCTACCGACGCCTCTTCTGGCTGCTCTGGCGCCTCGGACGCACTGTCGCTCGCAGCTTGCAACTAGTTGCGAATTTCAATCAAATTGGACACTAACAGAATGTGAAAACAGAGTCCGCACATCTATTTGCTCCTCTCGTAGCGTCAGAGTCTTGCCCAGAGGAATGAGATAGTTGAAACCTCGATTCTTAAGGTCACCATACTACAATAGCCGTTAGAAAACTCTTGGAAACGCTAAATACGAGTATTCTCACTCTTTCTTCGAGCTCAAGCTCCTCGTCGGAGAGATCTCGTGCTTCATCATACAACTCGCGCACGCGAACATCGCCAAGCTCTTCTGGCGGATGCCGTCGTTTCGGAGTGGATACGGTCGGTATAATGGAGGTACAAAGATTGGTAACGGAGGGTCTCGACCAACAAATGTCGGTGAGATGAACATAGGCTCGGTCGTGGAAGGGTCCAAGTTATAAGGCAATGTCATATTTGGAACTCTAGGACATTCTTTCCCTAAGAAAGCATGGCTTGAGCAGCCTCTTCGCGTTCTTCCTGCAGACGCTGACGCTCGCTGAGCCTTTTCTCCATCTCGTCCACCGAAGCTTGCGTGCTCTCCTACAATACGATGAGATTTCGATGATATATAATACCAAAAACGCACCAATTTTGCTAAAATCTCTTCAAGGGTCATTCCTGGGTTCGAATCTGATGTCGCTTCCACCTTTCGAGCGCCTGCAGCGAGTCAGAAGGACTTATTGTACAAGATGGTACCAACCGAATGCAGCTCGTTGGAAGACTTCTTCCATGAATTCATGGTTCCTTTTGTAACGGCTCAAAGCCAATGTTCGAACCGAGACAGCAGTGTCTTCGTCTGCCAGAGTCAGTAATGAGGGTGTCGGGATTGCAGGTCTTACCTGCTGAATCATCTTCATCACGTCGACTCTATCGATCAATTTAGTCATTATCAAATAAGCAATAAACCCGCTCACAGCTGCCGCGGCCATCCGCTTCTTCCTTTCGAGCTCCTTCAGGGCCGCTGTATGAGCAGAAATGTCCTGAGCGACGCCACCATATGCTGCAGGACCACCAGGGTGCGAGAATGCTTGGGTTCTTTGCTGGTTGTAATACGACTCGGGTGCGCGAGACTGGACGTTGGCGATAATAGTACGCGCTTCCTCGTCATGAATCGCCTCTCCTGCACGCGGTCCAGCTAAAAAGATATGAACAGGCGGTGGGGGAGGCAGTGGGTAGTGTCGAATATGCTGATGAAGATGGGCAGCAACAGCTGGAGTTGCAACATCAGGACCAAATCAAGCCGATGAAAGAGTTAGAACACTCACGAACAGGAGTTTGACTTCTTTGGTATGCAACCAAGAACAGTGATGGGTTCCCGTGCGGCTTGACAAAGTGAAAACGTCTTCGAATCCTGAAAGCTTGGTTGTCATGGTTCGGAATGAAGCCTTGCTTAGTCTCTAGACATTCTATATCTGGTCCATGTCCATGCCGGGGAATGATATGTCGATGCTCCTGCTCGAGATACATGAGTCCATCCGTAAGCGGTCCACCACGATGATGGATGCAAAAAACGTCGTTGTCTGAGCCATAGAATAATCAGAGATCCGTTCGAATTGAGATAATATAGAGAGAACCTTTCGGGCGGTCGATGAAGCCCCATTTGTAGGGAACGGTTGTCGATAGCGCCGCCAAACGGTAGAGCGACGCTGAAACAAGATCAATGGTAAGCTGAGAATTAGATGCAAGATCTATTGGAAACAACAATATGGCCTCTGGCTGGCAAAGCAAGTAAGTAACATGCCAACTTGGCAAAGGTATCCTCTCACATGCGGCGCTCGCGGTTCAGCCATTTTTACAGCCGTATAGGATCAATATGTACGTTGGGTTTGTTAAAGGTGTAAAGGTGAAGACGTTTCTAAGGAGCCTCACGAGGTCGGGAGCAAGCCTGAGTCCGGAAAGGTTCATGGCCACCATCAAATGTGACAATGCAAACCGCTATGAAGGTTATTCCCGTGCATGGTATCAAGTATCAAACAGGAGGAAACCCCAGCTCAGGGTGAAAGTCAGCGCACTCGGTGTGTTCACCTGTGAACGGTACTAGTCATCTAGGAGCCTATCTTCATCTGCATCCCACAAGCCGAATGGATCTTTATTCCTTGGTGCTGAGTTTTGAGCGCTGCTTCCGCTCTGCGTCGGTGGTGGTGCTGAGAATAGTGTGCCATCCCCATCTTCATTCTCATCCTCTTCATCATCAGAGTACGCGGATATGCGCTTGTCCTATCGAACATCAACGCCTGATCCATGAAGCCGCGGGGCATACCTTGAACTGGGCTGTCCACATCTCATCAACCGATGGTCCAAGAGCCATCTTCTTGAAAAGGCTCCATATAAGAGACAGTTCGTTTCCAGCACAAAAGGTGTTTGGAGGGATGCTTTCAGTTTCGACCATGTCGAAATCTTTGCATGCTTCGAGGAGGTTGGTGTCCAAATGTCCCGATCTTTTTGCAGACCCGTAGAGCTCTCTAACATCCAAGAAGCGAATGATGTTGAATTCGGTGTCCACTGCCCTCTTGGTCACTGCTGGAAACGAGGACTGAGTCGTAGATACACGCCTTGGACCAGGGCTGCGTGATCTTCGTCTCGCAGATTCTGTATTTTTATTAGAGTAATTTTGATTTGGTAACAAACGGTCACCTTGTTTGATATTCATCACTTCTTTTGGCCGGAGAAGGTCGTCGAGGTTGCTTCTCCACGAGCCTGTATCTACGCCAATGGCATTTAAGAACGACTTGGACGACTTCCAATCATATGTTAGTACTATTAATGTTTCATCGTTGGTGCTGCTGAGATGACTCTGAATGAATGGCTTGAGGGATATCCGTTCGTCCTCTAAGTCGGCAAGCTTCAGAGTAGTCCCATCTTGGCATGCCTAGAGGCAATGAGATTGACTCCAGGGACGGGCACGATGCTCACCTGTCTAGTTCTCCCTCCGGCAAACATTTCGTTTTGGAAATCCATGTCTTGCCTTAGGTCGACATTGAGAGCGTCCAAGTCTGCTTGACTCCGTACAGAATCTGCATCAACGGTGCCCCATGCCATGTCCAGGAAATCGCTGATATCGCGTAGCCTATACGCGTTGCATGCGAGCACAAGGAACATGGGGGAGGGAGGCCGAGGCGAAGCCAGTCCGTAAGATAATGGCGAGTAGAACAACGAGGAGGATAGACCGGCCATCAAGAGCCTATTAGGACAGATCAGAACAAGGGCTCGAAGCTAAAAGGGCGTACGACGTTCCTGCATTGCTCGTAGACACATCTCGGCTGTTCTGCTCCCATCTCGTCTGAGTATTTGGTAGTGGCGAGTTCGTATCGCTTGTTCGCCTTTGAACCTTTGCCTTTCTTCTGCGACATGTGCTGCCGCAGCGTCTCCTCTAGCGCATCTTTGTGAGGAAACACCACAGGCGAGAGAGAAAAGAACGCTCGAAACCCGGTATAGTCTATGCGATAGGGTTGAGCTCCATAGTGTTTTGGTCGAAACGACGCCTTCTGCATCGGGACCATGAATTCTGAAGCTCCGTTAGCTTTGATTCCTGCTTTATATAAGCTTTGGTCCAGCATAAGAATTGCACGGACCAAGAATGGCATGAAACTGGCCAAGTGGGTCCTTCAACCCTGGACTTCCAAAGCAAAGTTGGGCGACCTGACTGCATTAATGCATCCAAAGAGTAACCCGATGCTTCTGAAATCTTCCTACCTCGGTATCCCTTCTACGTGTCGTCCTGGGCCAGAGATTTGTAGCAAACATTGGGGCGCGACATCTTGGTCTCTACGAGGCGTTGCTGATCGCTCTCTTGAAAATCTATCACTGTAGTTTTGTCGATTATATTGAGGCTTTTGCTCGACCGGACGCCACTGGTCCATCGAAGCGTGGGACAAGTTGAAGCTTACGGGTCCGCACCCCGCTTTCGAAACAACGACGAGGTAACATTGGAAGTCCTCAATACGAAGAGTTGTATAAGTGCCTACTTTGCATGTCTTCGAAAGGCAGAGGCGCTCGGCCAGAGACAAGATGGTGATCGGGATTGAATTGCCTACAAGTGGATACGATTTCGTTATCTACAAGAGGCTGTAATGGCGAACATCCGAAAGGCACAGATGTATCTGGACAAACAAGGCGTGAAATGAAGTATCACCCCATAAATCTCAACTCAAGCGTTTGCTATGATTTTGCTCCCCCTTCTTTTGTACCTTGGTGGATCCGCGTCGCACTGGCTGGGACAGGCGGTTAGTTGGTTGTGGCCTCTCTAATGTCTAAGCTTGGCCTAATTAGCTAATCTTTGCGACAGAAATAATCTAGTAGACCCCTTCATTAAGGTATGCACTCAATGCTCCGTGATGGGCGGTTGAGTGTCCCTGCATTCAACGACCGATTGAGCTTACAACCACCAAGCGTGCAGTCCTTTCTAGCGACTTCTCCTTCATCAACTTTGGGAAGCTGGACATCGCCTCCTAATAGTCCAGAAGCATCCACGATCTCACGCGGCAATAATCTTTGCACCGAACGAGCCTTTCATGTCCATTGATTTCAAGCTGTCAAGCAACAAAAGCGCTCGGAATGCTCCGTCTCATCCTTAGCCACACCCTATCTAGGAAATCGCGGGCCAACCCTGACTCGACCCTGACGACGCAGCCAATCGATGAGCTGCCAAAGTACACGATGTCTCAGGTCACACGTCGTTCGTCTTATAGATATTCAATCTCCGCTCCATTTTCTTCGACAGGTGGACCAGATCCAGAAACGCGGTATATTGCCTATACAGATAGTCGAGGAGACCTTGAAACGCGTGGCGGTGACGAGAAGTAGCCCAAGGTAAGATGCCAGAGGCGTGGCGGGCAGGCCTCGCGGCGTCCTGGCAGGTATAAAAGCCTTGCATGCACGATACTCCTGGGTTGGACCCTTACTCGCTCCTCTAAAACCTCTTTCCTTTGACAAATTCCTCGCTCCAAGCTCTGTTCTCTCTCTGCCAGTCTATAATGTGTCGCCAAGGGACAGAAGGACTTCAATATGGCGGCTGTGGACACTACATCGTTCGTAATCGAGCTTTTCGTGGTTCTATTGCGCTAAATCATTCGTTCTATTCCTCTAGGTCACCAAGGTTCACCGCATCTACGACTGTGCCAGCCCACAATGTGCCATCAGCGACAAACACCGGGCAAACTGTAAACCTCCTTATTGCCAGTGCAACAAGGTACGTTTTATACTTGCTCATATGCCTTCCTGTCGCCTTCAAGATGCCTGAAAAGATGTGCCGACCAGCAGCCCTTACGACCAGCCAGCCAGGTTTGGTTGGCAAGTGTGCCCTGCCCTGCTCCATCTTCACTCCGCATATCTCGAAAAAGTCAACTAACTCGCTCTATCTAGCATTTTGGACCTGACGTTGAGGAATATGCTACTCCTGCTTCGGGCCACTGCCCTCAGTGTCTTCAGGATCGCAGGATTCTCAATGGATCGTCAGGATATTTTGCAAACAATGCTGCCACTGTCTCCCAGGAGACAATCTAACTCACGATAATTCACGCCTCGACACGATATTTCTTTGGGACTACTCGCCGACGGCCGTCCACATCCTGTGTCTTTGTAGTCGCCATAAATGCTCATGTATCTCAGTGTCCTGATCTCATTGTTTAATCCTACATCGATGAATCCAGCGCAACTCGGAAAGGGTATGCTAGCACGCCTTGAATGTGGGGGAAAAGATTCATAGACGACGATATCGCTACATGTAAAACGAGGAACCATGCGGGATAATGTAAGGCTGGGATAAGATACGCAGAAAACTATGGATCAACCTCGAGACCGCGCCGTGCGGCACGGTGGTCAATCCATCCGCTGACGGCATCGAGAATAGTCCATAACATGCCATGGGTCGTGACGCTTCTCAGCGCAGAGACACCTAGGCCTCTATATAAACGAGCGAAGCCAGCGACCATAGTACGTGGAGCATGTTCTGGACCGCGGAGCAGTCTCTTGAGTGTCTCGATGGGTCCACGGTACACATCGCCCGAAAGAGCTCTCTGTTGAGTCTTCGTCTTGACACTGTTTTGTAAGCGACGTCAGAATATACTCTCAGAGGCAAGAAAAGAAGCTTACACATCAAGTGGATAAATTATCGCCCAGCTACTAACACCTGCCAAGCTACCACATACGAATGGTATCAGACTAGGCGGTAGAGGAGCCCAATATGGTGTTGGTCCTTGTTCTGAATTTGGCAGTCGTCCCAAAAGGTGTCGCATGGAATCGTATTCGAAAAAGTACAGAGCCGTCCCCGAAGTATCACGCACTGTACAGTCTCAGTATCACCAAAGGCAAAAGATGGATTTGCTCACGAAGATGCAACCTCATACCGGTCCACAGGGCAGTGATGCCTCTTGGACTGTTATTTGGATTGCCCATCCCAGCAGTCGGACCTTTGACAATGTCCTTGACAGCTTCCCACGTATTTGGAGGTTTTACGATGTGGATGCCCTTTGCTGCTGCAATCGAGTATTCCAACTGGCGCCTGACTTTGACAAGTTCGAACGCTGTCTCGTACTATCAGCTTAGGTCTCGGACCACCAGGAGACGAACGCACGGACGCTCCCAAAGCTGATTAAACAACCCGCAAGAGCGCCTCCTACGGCTCCGCTCGCACCAACTGAGAGTAGTTTCTCTCGCGACCAGCCATACTGATCATGGAGCTTGGACTTTGTGTTATTGTAAATAGTGAAGGAGGCCGCCCTGACGGCCGAAATAGTGACCAGCGGGATCCAGAGGCCGCGGTAAAAGCCGACGATACCCTCTTCGCCTGCACGCCATCAGCATCCATTCCTTGATGACAACACCAGATGAGATGGAGACGCACGAAAGATGTTTGCAGCCAATCGCGGGACAGTGATTGGTGCACGAGATGCCTGCAGACGCGATTTGAGCGAGTCGAGCTATAAGACCGTTTGGCGGTTAGTCGAGAGTGAGAGACGGAGGTCGACGCATCGGCTCACCGGGTAGCCGATAAACGTTGAGAGGAGCGAGGCCGTCGTAGCGGAAACGACGTGTTTATTAGCTGAAAAATAGAATCCAAAGACGAGTATGTGAGCATG
Organism: Serendipita indica DSM 11827; assembly: GCA_910890315.1. Lineage (NCBI taxonomy): Eukaryota > Fungi > Basidiomycota > Agaricomycetes > Sebacinales > Serendipitaceae > Serendipita > Serendipita indica. The sequence goes on from CAJVGD010000038.1 coordinate 70,415, forward strand.
TCTTTGCCAGAAAGGTGAAATCAGAAAAATATGGATGATCGCCCGCGAGGTGTGGAGCACGTCGAAAAGCGCAGGCGGATGAGCGAGTAAAGCGTCGATTTACGAGCAAAGATGAATCCTCATACATTTTAAAAAGTTGTCAAACTCTGCAGAGTCGATAAAAACGCGAATGGGGTTGCCTTCGCTCAGCCATAGCCTTCCTTGCTCCTTGCGATCGTCATTGGGACGGCTGCCCATCCGTCCCTCTGCGGTCGTGAAGATTCAAACGTCGTTGTAAACGCGCTGAGCAGGCCCAGAAGATTCAAAGGCGGGCAGACAATTTCGTCGGGTCCAACGTCACGCGAACCCTCTGGCCGCCTGCACCCATCTCAGTTGGGATAATACAAACAATAGACAAAGTCAATATAGTCATCAATTAGTCATCAAAAGTCGTCCATACATCATAGGTTTCCGTTATGCAAGCTGCGCCACCTTTTCAGATCCAGGTGTACGCACCGGGGTAGACAGTTTTTGTGCTTCAAACTGTTGAGTAAGCTCCCGAATAGGCTTCTCATCAAGTTCCTGTCGCGCTGGTGCAGTCTGCCCTCGTGTCGGTGAAGTCTCCTCTCGCTGAATCTCCTCCAGCTCCTTGAGAAGCTCGTCATCATCAACAGCGGCACCAGCTGCGTTGACGACCTCCCATCCAGCTTCTTCGACAAGACGTCGCATCTCTTCGGCGCCTTCGACTCCTTCTCGCAGTTGGTCCATCACCTCGTCGACACGCTCCTTTTGCATCTCCGGTCTGCTCATAATCTCCTTGAGCACTTTGGAGCCCGACTCGTACGCACGGAGGATGGCTGCATCCCCGTGGGCTTGATCAATAGAAGACATGGCTGCCGTCAACGTCGTCATCGTGCTGACTCGCTGGTTGAGTAACGCTTCGAGCGCTTTGCGCGATCCGAGCTGTAGCTTGGCAATTTCCTTTCGATTCGCGAGAAGAGCAGCCTTTATTTGGGCTGTACGTCTAGAATTCGTTGAGTAACCTCTATAAAAGAGTAAAAAGACGCACGATGCTATTGAGATTTCGATGTGCTGAATCTGCTGTTCTACCCGCTCGATGGTCGACTTTAGTTCAAACACGCCGCGGTCGACCGTTGTGATTTCTTGGGAAATGGCATCTTCCGCAAATTTGATAACCTAGAAAAGTCAGTACTTGGTCAGGAGATACGAGCCTGGCTTACATCACCCTGTATGACGAGCACCCGACGGTCTCTTGCGAGATATTTGAGCAGCACTTTGACGTCCGTCGACGAGAGCGGAGCGAGTCCTCCCATCGAAATCGAACACGACTCGGCGTATCTCTTGAACGACTCTAGGCTATGGATAGATTCCGAGAGCGTCAAGGCCGACTTTTCGTCTTGCGTGGCAATGATATTATCCGCCAAATTCTATGATCGCATTAAGTGTCCCAAATTGTTTGGTGTTTAAGCGAGAGTGTCGCACCTTGAGGACCGAAACGACCACGTAATCTCCAGTAACCCGCTTCCATTTCGCCGCAGGCGTCTCCGTGGCTTCCGAACTGACGAGGTTGAGATGTTCAAGAGCCCACCAAAACGATTTCTTGATCAACACATCCGCGACACGCCCGACAATAGAGCCTCCTTCATAAATAGAGGCCGAAGAGGACAAGAACAGCTCTAGAGGATGGAGCACACCATCTTGAGTAAGATCCTCCTGCATCACATCTATCAGTTGCATCCATAGGCAATCAAGCTGGACATACAACTACGGTGCTGAGGCCTGCCGGACGGCCGACCTTGTCCCATCGGAGCGCATCACTAAGGTCCTGGTCGACATGCAATACAAGTGCATCGTCCTGATCAGGCTGCAATCGCCTTCTTACAATCTCCTGCAACGTCGTCCGCCACCAGGCAAGGTTGGCAGTATACCCGCTCGGGTTGGACAGCTTCTGCCGGCCCAGATCAGAGTAGAGAGATTGGATGCGCGGAACCGATGCAAATTCCGGTCGGTTTGTGAGATATGATTCCAACGTCGGCTTTGATTCCGTGGACATGGCAAGCTCCAAGAGGCGTTGCGGCACCGCAAGCGCGCGGCGGTGGCAATGTTGACTCGCGCTCAGCACACGACTTGTATAAAAGAGTTATAAAAGACAAGTATCATCACTGCTAACGACGTAACAGTACACAAATATCAATGGAAACACAAGACCTTGGTGGGCCAAAGAGCAATGGAAAATGATGCAGGGCAAGGAGTGTGCGAGGTGTCTACACGTATGGTGACAAATTTGGTGTCGACGGTGTCGGCGATGCAGAGAAAAATAATAACATGAAGGAGCGAATGCAGAGGCCACGACGAACGTGGATACTTTTCTATGCAAGAGTGCTCATTAGAAGAGCCATATTTAGGAGCAATCAGTCGAATAGTTAGGATGCAAGGGGCAGGGTATTTGCAGGTCGAAATGCGAGTTCAGAGTCCGAGGCGAGTCATTGATACTAGAGTCCGAATTCATAGACTTAGACGTCTACAAAATGTCTTGGATTGTGACAGGTCTATAAAATCGTCAGCCTCGTCAAACTAAACTCGCAAATAATCCTACCGGCACTCATAGAGCTTCCGCCTGCCTTCTCTCTCGCCTGTCTCTTGCACCAAGACTAGGCGACCCATTTGGGTCATCTCGATAATCACCGGTGCCTCCTCGAGGTCGAGTCGTCCCCGCTCTCCTTGCAGCAAGCAAGTCTGAAACTATAGAGCGCTTGTCCGATCCAACATTGGAGCTGAGCCTTACGCGTGAACGCCTTAGACGACGTTCGTCGTCTTGACCGCTATCCGTTCCCTGAGTGGCTTCGGCGCTAACGAGATTGTGCCTTGGACTCGTTTCCCGCTGCGTATTCTCCAAATTACCCGTGCTCGACATGCGGGAGACAACTCGGGGCTTTGCAGCTGAAGGGGCAGTGGAAAGGCCAGGGCTAGTGACGGGAGGAGCACCGGAGAGTGTACTGCTCGTTCGGCGATTGAGCAACGGCCGTCCACTCGCACCTCGAGCACCTATCGTCGGGCTAGCATTCGCACTGCTCCATCCTCCAGCTGCTCTCGAGTGGGAGCCAAGCACATCAGCGGAGGACGTCAAAGTGGGTTGATTCTCCTTTGGTGCCGGGAAGCCATCATCATCCGTGATGGAAATGGTGCGTTTTCGGCTTTGAGCATTGACAGTAGACTGGTTCATACCATTCAGAATTGCGCTCCCCCTCGTACGACCCATTGAAAACGGACTGGTGACAGAGGATGCGCTCGGGCGTCTAGACCGCTCGCCAGTGGATGAAAGTGTAGGCGTACTGAGGTCTGTGGACGGAGACGAAAGGATCATAGTGTTTCTAGTCAGTGTCTTTGGCCGCGTAGTCGACGTTGTGGACGCAGAGGTGACCGAATTGGAGGCTCCATGCTTGGACGGCGTCTTGCTTTGCTGAATGATCCGCTCGGAAGGAAGTGTCGGGAGAGGTGGTGGAACTGCCAGCGCCGGCATGGTCGAATGTCGATTATGTGGTCTAGGCAACTCAATCGGGGTCCTGTCTCCGCCATCTTCCGTCTGCGGAAAACTAAGCTCACCACCGGCGGGTGGCAAAGGCAACTTGGGAAGAGCCTTCTGGCTCATTGCGGGTGTCGGTGCTCCGGTGGATCTACGTGATGACAGCGAGGTAAACGTTCGAGGCCCAGGTGACGATAGAGATTCGTCTTGGGACAGTCTTGGGACATCGCGGATCATGCTGAGCGACGTTTGAGACCGAGAGTCATTGTACGACACGCGATGACTGCCGAACCGCGGACCAGAGCTTCCTCCACCACTACCAGTGCTTCCACCTTCCAATTGGTCGAGTGCTGCTTGACGAGCATTCAGACGTCTCATCGTATCTTCTCTGTGTTCCTCGGCCGAGCGTCGAGCACTATACGGAGCAGGATCAACACTTCGCCGTCCATCATGGCTTGGGCGCCCATCGACACTTCTCCTATCTCCACCAGCCATGCCGATCCCCCTGGTCCATCCCTCCACGCTTCTCCGCCCGTCACTGCTTCCGGCGCCACGAACGCTCCCGCCCCGAATTAGCGCAGTTCCACTGGCCCGTGAAACGCTTCCGACAGCACTAGACGCATCACCCGTGCTTTGCATCCTAGAGTGATTCGTGGTATTGGCCGATCGAAGCATCCGTCCAGTGCCGATCATAAAACTCGTCAGAGCGCGAACAAGCTCGTCTGACACGCGCACATCCTCGCGGAATTCAGCGGCTACTTTTTTCCACACCTCTGCTCGAGATAGGTGGCTTTCAGTGTTTGATTCGCTCTGAGCCTGCACTTCTGCCTCAATCTGCTCGTCAACGCAGACGCCGGCCGCGCTGCGCAGCGCAACATTCAGTGCAGCAGCAGCACTAGCAATGCCCTTTGCATCGCGGAGCACCTCGCCGTAGGTGTCGGGTGTCGAGGACGACTGGGGCAATCGCTGAACGTGGGATTCGAACATGTAAAGGGCATCATTGAGGAGTTGGACGGGTCCTCCGTCCGGATTGAGACTATTGGAGGACATGTTGTTGGCATTGAGGCCCGTTCCAGCTTGCCTGGGACTGTCGAGTCCTACATTGCTCGCAACGGATCGTGCCGGAAGATGTCTCTGGGTACCGCTGGGTGATGTGTAGGCCTTGCCCATTGGCGTGCTGGAGTAATTAGATTTGAAGAGTCGAAGGTTTGCCGGCGTTTCACGTCCATCCATTGGCGTCAGCTGATCCGGACTTTGATTTGGGCTCTCCGGGGGTTTATTACTGAGGACGTTGTGGATGGTTCTCGTGGCGCGGACGTTGGGGGAGAAGAAGGTGTGCCTCGCGCTACTACTACGCTCTCGCAAACTGTCGATATCCGTCGTAGCTCGCTCATCTATTCTGGATCGAGAACGTTCCCTTTCGGAAGACAAGCGGCTGAGAGCGCTGGAGGGGTCGAGGCTTGTCGGTGATGTGACGAGTGATTCATTGCGGATCGCTAGGCTACTGGAGGTGCGGCTACGAGTAACCGTTTCTTCTCGTGCACGACGCATAGAAGACACGGCTGTGGACGCGCGGGTGAGACCGGCAGCTTTGAGTCCCTCGTTGACGACGCTGCGAATGCCAGGACGTCGTTGTTGAGATACGTCTGTTTCTGTCCCAGGACTAATTTCCCCTTGATTTTGTGACTCCATTTGCGCTTTCTCCCAGTTTTCATAGGGCTCTCCCCATCTGTCGTACGAGTTTCGAAGACCAGCGGGTCTCGGACGCCTGGACACGGTAGCTGACTCTCCTAGCGTTGCCGAGAGAGATCCCATTGAAGGAGAACCTTCGGAGGTGTAAAGACCCGGCGATGGCTGTCGACTGGAAGTGGGACGTGCAATCGTGAGCAAAGTCCCATCTGTGTCCTCTACTTGAGATGGAGTGGCGGTCTATTGACAATCAGCCATTATGTCTGTGCGAAGTTCAAACACGTACCCTGGCGTTGTCCATAAACTCTAAAGGTATTGGCGTCCTCGACTTCTTCGCAGATCCATTTACTGGGCCCTTCTTATCATCGTCCTCAGGTATGTACTCGCTTCGAAGCCCAGTCCCCCTTCGTAGGGAAGTTGCCGCATTCATCGTATTTCGCAGCAAATTCAAACGATTGGGCGTCGTCGGTTCGGAGACTAGCCTCTGTCTGGGACTAATTTCCAAAAAGCGTTTGTCTGGCGTTTTGGCGGGTGGTGTTTTGGCACGATCGTCTTCTGAAACCGAGCCGGAGACAGAACGGTTCATCAAACGATCCGGCTCTGCATCTTGGTCAAAGACATCGCGCGTTCGAGGTAGCACAAGGCTTGCATGGCGCATGGACGAGGTGGCATTTGTCGCGCTAGCAGTTCGCCCGAGGGAAGCGGTTCGAGGTGTTGGCGACATGTTTATTCCGGACGGTAGGCCACTTCCCAAGTTGCTAATGCGACTTAGCTTGTCAAGTAGCTGTAGAAGGACAAAGGAACGTAGTGGTCAATCGCCGGGCGATGGGCCAGAAACATCCAAATTGGGGATATTTCAATGATCGTGAGGCAAACATTGACATTTCGTTGTTAGATGGCAGCCATAGATGCACGTGAGAAGTCGCAGAAAGGAGAATCGAGTATCCGAGTGAGCCATCGTCTAGCCAATTCACGATGTTTGTACTGACCTCTGTATTCTTTTCTGTCAGCTTGCGAGCTCGCTCAATCTTTGGCGTTATCCTGTTGGCCTGTGCCGCCTTTTCTGCAGGCGTCAGTCGTCGTGTAAGGTCGTCATCGTCATCTTCATATTGCATTTCATGGCAATTCTGCATCCTGGGAGACCGTGTACCGTCGTCCTCGTCATGGACGACCGATAGCAAAGGTACCCCAGCTTTCCTCCTGATGCTGCCGGCGTTGGCGCTGTCCTTGTCGCCTGTACTCCCGCTCGTTGAGATTGTGTGCGGTGGAGAGGGCAGCTGCGATGGTCCAGAAGTCCCCAGACGGTGCGCTGCGTCGGTGAGCGGCGTGGTGGGTGCGCTCCCGGCGTCGTTGTCAAATAAAACAGCGTCCTGAGCGGCTGTAAACGGTGACCCAAGATATATTGCAGAATTTGGTCGATCTTGAAAGTCCAGCGAGCTCATCGAGAGCTGCCCAACTGGACGGTCGGGTTCAAGCGAGGCTCAAGGAAAGATTTGAATCGCCCTCGCTGGAGCACTTGCGAGCTCGCCAGACGTAGAAGTCGGTGAATGCTGGGATATCAACAATATTCCTGGTGTTTTCCAAGTTGTCGGTTGCGCACTGGCGAGCGCGTTGCTGTCGCCACCAGGTTTGGCGTTGTGTTTCTCCAGGTGCCGACCTCGAATTCTTCACACACGCAGGGCTACACTTCCACATATGTTTCATGAAAAATATATTAAGGAATAATATAGTATATACGGTTCTGTAGAGGCATTTGGCAATGGCGGTTCCTGTGGGTTATCTCTGGCAGAATGGATGAGTTTGGCTCGAGATGGAGGTGATTCGCTTGCTGATATAGGAATAGCATATAGATGACATTGATTACAAAGGATTATGTGCTTGAACGTTTGTCCAATTGAGGCCACATTGAAAACGAGTGAAGTCAGGTTTGGTTGCTCGGAAGGGGCTTGATGTTGGCATAGTCAGAAGAAGTCGCGGATTTTGTAGTCCATGCCGATTGTCTGGCGGTACCCAGAAGAGACGTTTACCGGAATATAGCACCCAGCCATCTTGCGAGAGTATGCAGCGTCTGAATCCAGGTACGAAAACCTCTATACTAGTCCTGTGTTTGTCCTCCAGATCTAGAGGCATAGAACTTCTATCGTCCTGGATGGACTTATTTGCTTCAGGTTCTGGGAGAATTTCTCACGTCAGGCAACATAATCAGGAAGAAGCCGAACTAGACCAACCGTTAATTGTATACACTGACGAGCCGTCTGGTTTCTCGCGTCAGAAACGATCTGTGAGCCTTCTAGTGAGAATCCGACGGCATTGACCGAGTCTTTGTGACCTCGAAGTGGCTCTCCCAATATCTGCCCAGTGGCTGCATCCCACACTTGAATTGTGAACTCACCTGAGCCAGCAACGATGCGTGAGCCGTCTAGCGAGAATCTCACAGCATTAACCCAGCCGTTGCCACCTCTGAGTGGTTCTCCTAATGACTCGCCAGTGTATGCGTCCCACAGTCGAATTGTGTAGTCGCATGAGCCAGAGACAATGCATGAACCATCCGGCGAGAATTCGACGGCATTGACCGTGCCATTGTGACCTCGAAGTGGCATTCTCAACGGCTTTCTAGCGGCTGCATGTCATAGTCGAATCGTGTGGTCACCGGAGCCAGAGACGATTCGCGTTCCATCTGGCGAGAACCCGACGGTACTGACCCAGTCGTTGTGACCTCGAAGTGGCTTTCCCAACGCCCGTCCAGTGACTGTATCCCATAGTCGAATCGTGTGGTCGCTTGAGCCAGAGACGATGCGTGAGCCATCTGGCGAGAATGCGACGGTGTTGACCAGGTTCTTGTGGCCTCGAAGTGGCTCTCCCAACGGCTGTCCAGTGGCTACATCCCACAATCGAATTGTGCGGTCGCTTGAGCCAGAGATCATTTGCAAGCCATCTGGCGAGAATCCTGCGGTTAATACTGGACCTTCGTGACCTCGAAGTGTTCTCGGTATTCCTGGATACATCCCTTCGAGCCCTCGCCTTACAGTGAGGCTATTACGGTATTTCCCTGCCCTCTTAATATGAATTCGTGACCTCGTGGGAGTAAATGAAAGTGCAGAGATATAGATGCGTGGTGCGCTGTCTTGGATCGGTACCGAAAATGCGATGATAAACTGCCGAACTTCATTCATCCTCCTTCTAGTGTCTTCTTCGAGCTATTCGTTGCAAAAGTAGTAGATCTTCATTACCATGGTCGACTTACCCGCGGAATAATGGTAACAGCTTGAGATCCAGCCAGTGCTCTAGGCACCCCTCCGGTGAAGCTCAGAATTTCCATCCAGTATAGAATGTATAGAATTCGAATAATGTGTCGAAGTTCATCCTTGAGTTTAGATCGCCAGTTGTTGTCAGTTTCCACAATGTGGAACAACCAATGAGAGCTGGCATATCGAAGTCTTCTTGAAATGAACCTCGATACTTTGGCATCAAAGTTCGGGACCTCCCTGTTTAGATAGAAACAGGATTGGATTTGACATATGTTGAACTTCAGACCTTCGGTCGGCGACTTGAGGCATTTGAAACACCACGATGCGGCCTGACCATACGCATTGGCGATATTGATGTATATCTTGTTATGGCTATCGATAGGTGGGGTGATGGAGCAGCGTCGAAGGAACTCCACGAAGGTGGGGTGCCGAAATTGAATCAGATTTGTAGCCTCATCTTCGCTAAGAACACTACTAAGTGCCTTGACTAATGGCTTGGCACTCCCGTCTACTCCGGCATGAATGAGAATGTCGTCTAGATTCTCGACAGTGAGAGGTTCAAATGCGACAAGCAGCAAAGCAAGCATCTCATACATGACCGCAGTCTTCGGGGTCTGTGCGCTCGAGCGTCAGGGTGTATAGATCGTCTATGACCCCGCCGATGGAGAGGAGACATTTATACACACCCTGGGGAGACCTCAAGGTGGTCTTGCTATTGAGCATTCGACATGCGGTGCTTGCCCAAATGAACAACCCGTTGGCCTTCTCGATCAGCCGATTTCTCTGGTCTTCTGACAGTACACCACCAAGCGATTGATGTACATAGACCGCGATGTCATTTATATTGTCGTGGTGATTGACATCGTGCAGGCGGTCCTCTAACTTAGTTTTGATCGAGAGTGATTCCAGAACTGCTTGGATGACGGGGTCCGGCCGACTTGTTATGAATATCTTGAGGTCTACGCTCTCTTGAGTCGCCTTGGCCAGTGTATCGAGTAGGTCTTTTCGTTGTGATTCGGATTTGCATTCGTCGATAGCATCAATGACAAGCATTATCCGCCTTCCCAGACGTTTCAGTGGACCAGTGATGAGCACACGGAATTGTTCATCAAATGGCCTATGCATGATCGCAGGGTTTCGTTCTACGACCTCTGCGATATACGGCGCAATGTTCCAGATATGCTGGACGAGATGTCTCGCAATGGTAGGGCAGAGCTTGTCAATAGTTGACCTTTCGTTACTTGTCATCGAAAAGAAGAAATAGCCGCCTAATGTTCCTTCCCTCTTCCACGCTTCCAGCGCCGACATTGCGACGGTCGATTTGCCGGACCCAGCTATGTCACATAGCCAAAATATAGGTTTCTTTGACGCCTCCGTATTAGCCCAGTCTTGGATCCGTTGAAGGACAGCCTCCCGAGTTCCTTGGAGGCATGTGCGATGGACAGAGAAGGCTTCCGAGTCCACTATTGGCAATTGAAATATGAGAGATTTGTCGACTTGGAGACTCTTAGCAACCTTTCGTGCAAAGCGCCCAACTCACCTGATGGGTGATGTCCTCCTTTCGGGGGCCTGTTTGTGAATGAGCCAATTACTGGAGATGGAGATGCTACGAACCACGCAATTTATCTTCTAGAATCCAGTTGTCGTTCACAGTTCCAGGTGCACACTTGCACCAGTCGTCGAGATAATAGAGAACCGTTTTATAGCTGTCAATAGTTGGATCTGAAAATTTAACGAGATTCTGATGGTCGCAAGAGAGGACAATCGTTGTGGCATTGCGGTCACCGGGGATGCTCGCCGAGCGATATGGAACGTTCTAGAGTCTAATTAGTATCGACTACTTGCGTAGATGGTTGAGCTAACCATTCGTGGTCGCTTCTCATTCGTGAGGGGTGCGTAATCCTCGCAGAAGAATACGCTGCTTATCTTCTTACTCACCTCGACGTACAAACTTTGTAGGTTTTCGAGTTCGGAGGAATGTTCCTCAAGATTCTTTGTGATAACTTCGGTCGTTTTGATGCCCCAGGGTGCCGAGCGCTTGAGCCTTGCGAGAAAAGTGTCATCCACACCAAAATGTGGTGTTCCGAAGAATAAGATGCCATGTGTGGACACTAGAATATCTCGGAGATTGCACTTTGAATCTAGACTCTGATTGTGGCAGATGACGAGTGCCTATGAGATTATCATCGTGAAATTGCATTATAGTTCGTTCAATGAACCCATTTTAGGATCATTCCTCCCAGATCATGTGCAACAAAGATAACGGGACGCTAAGATGATTAAGAGGACACGACCAAAGCCAGTAGTAATCACGTACTCGAGAAGTGTCTTTACGGGCCCGTGAGAGGGCATGAGCGAGCCCCTCGGCATACCGATACATATTCTGCGTCGACACGCATGTATCACTCTGTGTATCTGCGTCGTATCCGTACGTCAGGACCCGGGCGCGAGGCAACGACAAAGGCAAGAAGTGGCACAGCCAAAGAACTCCACCAGACATCCATAATTTCTCCCTGTGACCGTCTAAACCATGAATTGCAACGATAATAGTGCAGCTAGGTGAGTGGTGAGGAGTTGTGACGACGCGGACGGCATACTCGACCAACGGATCATTCCCGGAGAATAACTCAAGAAATCCATAATCTTTGACCTTCGGTTTCGACGTCAGGGAGTTCAAGTATGGGGATCTTCCTTTGTAGGGTTGGATCTCGCCAATCGTTGGTGAAGCGTCCCAATCAGTGGCCGTACTAGCTCGAGGATCCTTTAATAATTTGTACTGGGATCCCCTGTAATAAAAGTGGGGTCCTGAGCTAGGCCACCCTGAAGAAGGTCAGCGTCAAGCGTCACTATTCCTCAGGAGGCAGTCTTCACTTCGCACTTCCGGTTCCAACCACAATACATTCGCATTCTGAAGCGCATCGTATTAAGAAAATATTAGAATGTCTTATGGTCTTATAGATGATTCGGTGCAGGTACATTTGTCTCGCCTTCCCTCGTAGCGTTTGCTTCTGCACCATCCCTCTTCGCAGTTTGAGCCCCTTCTTTCGTATCATCTTGCTCCTCTCTCCGTTCCATCGCAGTCTTCCACTGGTCCTCCCCCTCTTTCCGCGCCCGACCAGTCAAGCCGTCCCACTTTCCAGAGGAGCTAGATCCGGTTGATTCTCCTTCTTCTCCTCGTGATGTGCCAGCTTTCTACGTATTGTGGACTCCGTTGCTTCCTTCCTATTCTTCTCTTCTGCCTCGATAGCCGCGGCCTCGGCAGCATCGACCTGTTTCATCGCTTGCTTATTTTCTTCTTCCTTTTTCCTTTCCTCTTCTTCTTCTTCTTTGGCTTTGCGTGGATGCACGGCCACGTGAGCCGCGTGATGAACTTTCTTCTTTGACTGTTTGAGTGATTTGGTAAAGCCCTTCCAGTGTTCCAAGCTTTTAAAGTTGTCAGGAATCAGGAAGAAGGCAGAGGTTCCCATAATTACCTCCATAGCAGTACCTCTCCTTTGGTAACATGAATCCTGTGTAGATCCATGCCACGCTCGTTCATAATCTCCAGGAACTGCTTGAAGTGGTCAATTCCAGTTCTGAGGAGAATCAGTCACTGCATGTTCACCTATTGAGTCACTTACCTATAGTGCCCGGACAGAGGTGATAAATTTGTGACGAGCCCATTGTCGACCTCGATGAGGCCAGCGGACGTCACTATAAATGTTAAAACGGGAAAAATTGAGCACCTATGTACACACCTTGGCCACCAGAAGTGAAAGAGGAGTGTTGAAAGTATCCCGTCTCCTTTATTCCGACAAAGACATTGACTAGGATGATCAGGGACGAAAGTGGAAAGTATGATCACGTACAGTTCTTATCCTATCTTGACTGAGTACGCGTTTCAGGATATAAAGACACTTACCGAGACGTATAGCCAAGTGTTCTTGCGAACCGTCTTTCTGAGGAGCCTCTCCATCAACCCGTTCGTCGTGAATCGATCTTTCCACATTCTCTGAAACGAATTCAGGCTACGATCACCCGTAACCCCTTCGTAATGGCGCGCCGTCTCGGCCACTTTGGGATCGTGTCCTTTGCCTCTGTGGTTCTTGTCATCGACTTGTTTGTTCTGTTCGTTGCCTTCCCCTTCTGAGCGAACGATACCCTGACCATCTCCAGCATCAATCCACTTGCCAGGAGCAGTGTCCACATATTCATTATTGCGCTCCCACCGAATCTTGCCCTCTGGATCGACCTTGATTAGGTAATTGAGTCGCTGCTCTGCTGAGAGGAATAGAATACGCTTCCCGCTTATTAGTGTTCGTCGTATGGACAGAGAGATCATACCTCGGATTCCAGTTGCTCTCTTGAGCACTCTGGTAGAGATAGGTCCTTTCCGTCGCCCTCGTCAAGCCTAAGGGATGATAAGACAAAGCCGAATTTTCAAAGGGACCAACCATTTGAAAAAGTTGACGTCCGTATCGGCAGCTATCCATTTCTGGTGGTAGTACTGGCTGCGGTCAGCTTGAGGCCATCCAGGACGTGCAAAGTACCTTTACTATACCGATTTGTGTCAGAATATCAGAGATAGAGACGCCAAGAAGAAGGCTTACAGTTCGATCCATAGCGGTGCTTTCTACTCTTGTGAGAACACAATAGACGCGCGCAAGTATCACTGACGGATCAACAAACTCCAGCATGTGCTGGCTCTCCAGTTCCTATACCATCCGTTAGTAGCTTATGGCAATACGCAGCAAATGCCGAGCCTTTGTGAGCTTGGGTTCATTATGATGCCTCCAACGATGATCCTCTTCGAAAAAAGGCAGTGCATTCCCATCAGCAAGCCTCGCCGCGAGAAATACACCTCTGCGGAACCGCGAACGAGGGTCGTTTTTATCCTGACCTGCCTCCTTGATCACCCGCTGTAAGTTTTCATTAGTCCAAATCACTCGAAGCTTGGTCTATCAACCTCCTTCTCCATATTCTGAAGCGTATCCTTCCAGCGTGCGTCTGTACTGAGATTGTCCTTTCTCTGCGCGTGCCTTCTCCACGCGCGCTGCACAACAATGGCAGCTCGCTGTCTCTGCTCTTCATTATTTGTCGTAGGCTTGGCTTTGTCGTCGTTGTCGTGTATGACGTCCATCGCCGGTCAGTGTCCGGTCCAAAATAGGCGGCTATTCATATCAAGTCAATAGGCGACATGGGTGACTGCCTCGCAACAAAGCGTACACTCTGCGTCCAAGAGGTGCTATGTCTCTTCTTCATTATCATTACGCTATAGTACACGACGAAAATACACGATGTAGAGAGAGAGGAAAGGGTGATATACTTATGCACGATGTAGCTCATGTATGTCGTCGTCTCGTGCATAACTCTGTGAGGAGAAGGGTTGGCGTAAAGAATCTCGAGAATGAGTAATTTGGCCTTGCTCGAGCGACTCGTCGAGCGGTGGTAGAGGCGCATCGACGCTGAAAGTCTATCCACACATCAGTCCCGAACATAGACAAATGAAAGGATACCCACAGTATCAAAAGTCGTAAGCATTCGACGGTTTTGCCGACCACCGCTTCCAAAGGTAATAGTTTGGTCATTGTCCGCGACAGTAGTAGTTTGCACCCGCATCTGGATCCCTCCCAGACGATGCGGTGACGCAAACTTGACACGAGAGACGGCAGCCGTCTCTGTATCGTGCCGTCCTCTGACGAGGAATGCAAGGTTCAAGTACACGCGGGTACTCAAAATCGTCATGGTCGCCCACAGGAGATAGATTCCAAGATATGCAGCGGAGAGCGGTTGCGTTGCGTACTGGGGTGGCATTAGCGGAAGAGCTATTATGACAGATTTGTCCAACTCACAATCCATACGTTCCAGATGCGGACTCCCATCATGATGACGAAGCAAATGAGACCATCTGTGATAAGTGAGCACGGTTTTAGAGAGTGAAATATGCATACCTCGGTACAGGACGGTCAGAAATGGCGCATTCGCAGAAATTTGATAAAATAACTTAGAGTCTTGCCACGCCTTGAAACCCGTAAGCCCGAACAGTGTGCACTCATAGGCAGCTGGAGCGAGGAATATCGCGGGCATGAGGGGAGATCGGGTGTTCGATGCGCAGGCGTGTAATATCGAGCTATAATGGATTGAAACTGGTAAAAGTGAGCATCATGGAGCGCAACGGATGCAGATTACCCACGGCCAAACGTATACAGAGTATATACCATCAGCCCAAGGGTGGCGAGATACGACGTGATCAAAAAGGTGTACAGAAACCAAACCACCAAAGGCTTGCGCTTGTATAGAGCCACGAGTCGAAGAGTGAGCAGCCAATTGCTAAGGAAGAAGGATAACAACTCGATGAGCGAGTTGGCAAAGGTATAAGCACGGCAACTGGGGACGTCTGAGCAGAACACTGGGTGGTGCAAGAGGGGCATACAACTTTGAGAATTGTCAGCTTCTCACATCTGTGGTCAAGAATGGATACTTACAGACGCAGAGAGCACGCCGGAACGCTGGTCAGTCAACTCTGTCAAACACGTGAGCCGGATATCAAGGGCGAGTATCATGGATACGTACGATAGTTTGCTGCCATCAAACCAGCCGGCGTGACGATGCGATTCTACAATGAATCGGTTAGAAAATCGAAGCTTCCCCACCGCCAATGGGAGACTCACAAAGTAATAAATAATCTTCGGCAACGTCCAGCGGCCCTTCCAGACTGTTTCTGATTCTAGAACGCGGGTTGAGTGGCTACGAGAGAAGCAATGTGCATGGAACGGACCGGCCTCTAATAGCAACAGCCAGTCGTACAAGGAAAGGACGAGCGCGACTCCTATGCTCCATGAGCAAGATTATATAGGGAAAAATTCATGCGTACCGCATAGATACCGAGAGATGCTGATCTGCCCAACGGCAAGGGTCAGCTCATCAAGGATGGTGTACGGCGCCATCCGCGGTAGTCTTGCTTGTCTTAGAGTAGGAACTGAGCGGCGACGTGCTAGAGAGAGGACGGGGGGTTGGGTAGCCAAAAGGTTGGCAGGCGGGCAGCCTGATTCCTGATTTTTAAAGGATAGCCGATAGGTGAAATGACCCTTAATACTCCACGAGAGATAGGACTGTGTTCTGGATGCTTCCGGCCAACGGCTTGTTCCAGTTTACTGAATCGAACCTTCCAGCGTGTGGATGGCGCACGAGGGGGCTGTCCATCAAATACCCATACAGAGCGCACACGAGCATGCCACCCATCACTAGCCGAGAACGCGCCACCTAGGTACCCGCTACGGCTGCAGTCAATAGCCGTCTACTAATTGCAGCTAAGGTCATCCTTGGTAGTGGCAGCCAAGCTTCAGGGGATGATGAACTCGAGAGGATGGGGACAGAAAGCCCTTTGCACATGACCTGGCAGGAACGCGGATACGTCCCTATCGTCTGGTGCGGATCTTGGAATACTTGGTAGCGGATTGCAGTGCTCACTTCGCGTATTGGGGGCTTCTGACAACGTGAGGGTGATTAACGCCGCCCAATAGCTACGATTGCCGATCGCAAGTGGGGGTCTGTCAAAAAGTGTCGGGCGTAATATTGCTTATGTTTCCACTACTCGGCGACGAGGATGGCATTATGTGAGCGAGCCAGAGATGACAGGGTTCGCACCGCTGGCCTGGTATGCGATCCATCACTAGTAGAAGTCGCCTCGTGATGTTGCCGTGCGGAGGCAGTCCCTTCATTTGTAGAGGTTCGCTACTTCTGAATGGCTACCATCAGCAGAGGCGGGGGAAGGGCTTGTTGTTGTGTATATTCCTTACGAGCCCTGTAACGTAGGAGCCACGTTCCACGCTGCTGCTCGCTTGAGTAGCCAGTCAAAGCCGGCGGGAGACGAGTAATGTAAGAGTTCTATTCGGATATTGAAACAGGGGGCCCTGAGTCCAGACTGTATGTGCCTACCTCAGAGTGCCATAGTCCACGAAGAATATATCCACCAACTCGAGAAATGCAACCAGCAATGCTGCCCAGGTTGATGTTGCTGGAGGTGGTCGAGGACAAACAAACCTGACCACTGACTCTCTGCGAATATCGGCCATTCTCGCGTCAACACCTCCAATCGCGCGTATATCAATCTAAACAGCCTCTATACACGTCAAGTCACTCTACAAATCACGCGAAACGCCCTCTACACGGCGCCAACACGCCTAACAAAGTATCATGATGGCACGCCCAAAGCAAACAAAGCCAGGAGCACTCTCAAATAACAGAGCAGACGATGAATCAGATTCAGACGACGAACTAGCCACTGAACAAGAACAAGAACCCCTCAAGAAGACAACGGTTAAAGCAAAGAAACCAACCACAGCAGAGTCGTCGAGCAGACCCACCGTGTCCAGAGTTCCTTCGGGAAGTGCAAAGACTGCCAAACCAAAGACAAAGGCGCGGAACGAGGCCGAAATGGACGTAGACTCGGAGGATCCATCGTCCAAACGCGGCGCGGTGGACGTACAGGTGCTCAAAGAGGAAAACGAGCGACTATCTCAATCTTTGCGCAAGGTATGTCTGTTTCTCGTCACACTTGAATTGCTTGCAATGTTAACAATGCTCGGTACTTCAGCTCACTGCGCGATATGACGAGCTCCAGAAGGCTTGTGACGAGCTAGCAGCCATGAAACGACCAGAGAGGAATGAAATGAAACTACAAGAGGCTGTAGACTCGATGAGGAATGTCGTCGAAAGTAGGCAACTCTCCCTCGTCTCGACATTTGTTCACCAACTTTTTTGTAGAGAACAACAAGCTGTTGGATCTCCGCAGAAGTGACTATACAAAGTCACGTCTTATCAACAGTGACCCAAGCTCTGCTGTCGAGTTTGTGACACGGGAATGGGCAGAACGGCTGCGAGATGAACACATGGACGGCGCAGCCAAGGAGCTTGCCGAACTCAGAGCGCAATTAGAAGAATCCGAGGCTGCTCGTAAAGAGGCGGAAAAGAAAGCAGACATCGCTCGCAAGGACGCAGCAGATGCACGACGGCAATGTGCGCACTTCTTGATCACCGTTTGCATCGCTGATATACCTCATAGTGGGTGCACTTCAAAAGGAACTTGACATGGAGGTCGCCAATTCGAAGAAGCTGCAAGCGGAAGCGTCTCGACGCCCTCATGCAACATCCGCACAAACTACTACAACCGCTCCAGCATCGTCTGCATCTCGCGCCGTCGTACACGAACTTGAAAAGAAGATTGAGCTGTACGAGAACATGACCGAAATGGTGATTGTCAATTACACGGAGAACATCCGACAGCCGGGCAATGTCAAAGCGGTCACGTTTACCTGTCTGCTAACAATGAACGAAAGAGGTGTGTCGTCCTTCAACTGGGTTGAACATGGACTCACTTTTGGAAAAGAGCTTCCGTTCAAGCTTTCGATTTGGGACCAGGCTCAGAGCGACGAGTCCGACGAACGTGAACACGTCGTCTACTATCCTAGTGAACCCGTTGACCCGAGTATCGACCTCCAATACCTGGCGAGCTCATTCACGTTCCCTCGATCCCAGCTTTCGGTGTTTTATCAGAACATTATCAACGTCGTGTCGCCACCCGAGGCAGACGAGGACGAGTGACGACGTGCAAGTTATTGTAAATCTCGGACATTCTCTCAGATAATCATGTATCATGGTCGTGTATCGAAACAGGAATGTCATTCAATCATAACCGTACATCATCCATGAACAGGAGACTGTAGATCAGAAACTAGTATTGCCCGAGGTAGATGCCTCCAAGGGGCGCGTGCGGACCATGGGGGACTCTGAGAAAGAGCGCGTCGTCGTAGCGGGCGACGAAACGGCCGTACAAAACGGAGAATCCTTGCCCATATACAAGAATCCTCCAGCAAAGGGAATGTACCCATTTGCAATGGCCGTTTGGGCGATCGTGAATGCGTCGACCTTGAGGTCGGCCGCGAGTGCGCCCGATTTCATGAGGAGAAGGAGGAGTGTACCTGGGTCGAGGCAAGAGTTGAGAGGGATATCGGCCTCTGCAAGTGTTTTCATCGGACTGTGAAAGTGTAAGGCTAGACTAGGTGAGGAGAGACGAAGGTACACTGGGACGATGAGGGCTTCGAGAACAGAGACGTTGAGAGGAACAGACGCATTGAACATTGTTTGGTATCAAAGAAAGGTGGTCGCGGTAGGCGTCTTGGTCTCAGTGGGGACGTTGTTCGATTTCGTTTTCTGGGAGGGGAGGGGAGAGTCGTGAGGACCACCTAGAGCCAGCACTCAGGGTTTATATATCCAATGCTCAGTCAGCATTTCCAACGGCGGTGAGAACCGTCGTGGCGAGGTCAGCCACGCTGCAGAGAAGGGCTGTCAAAATTGATCGTCGGCGGGGGAGTTGCGCACCCTGCCCTCTCGCCCAGTCACCAGATTCAAGGATATAACACTGATAACGAGTAACAGCATCAAAAGTGCACGCAATCTCTAGCTGGACTTGAGTCAGTTGGACAGAGTCGGTGTTTGTAATGAGAGGGCGGCGTAAGAAACTCTTGGGCAAGGGTCCGGTTTCTAGGCCGGGTTTAGTGATCGAACGTCGAGTCAACCGGCGATGGAAATTTCATTCGACGAGCGGCTAACAAAATGCGACTCAAATCTCGCCGGAGATGAGTGTTTGCGGAGAAAGAGATGAATTACGGAGGAGCGTCCGCAATTCTGGCACAGGAGCCGTGCACTATAAACAAGAAACTATTGCTGAGCGACCGATTGGAAGAGTCTTTGCAGAAACTTGGGCTTTGGTGCTTCCCAATGAGGTTCGATTTCATGACCATTGCCGCTGTACATGCCCCACGGTCGATTCTCTTCTTCACTGCTTGCGCCTTCTGCCACTTCAAACGGCGTAGAACTTCTATCACCCATCTTTCTTTCATTGCCCCACGATGTACTATCTGAAAAGTCGTCAAAGACGCTGTAGCTGTTCACTGGCGATGAATATGCTTCGTCGTTTGGTATGTTTAGCTTGGGTTCCATGAGCGACGGATTTGTGATCATCTCGTGGTTGACATAGTACCTCCAAGTTTCGACACGATCGTATTCTTCCACTCCGAGATTGTGCAGTCGAACCAGACCAGCCTGAACGTGATTGGATGTAGGAGGATGGGAATAAGACGGAGCAAGAGTAGCGTAAAGTTCGGCAGAGAGTCTCGAAAGCTTGACGGTACGCGAGTTGAGTGTGTTGTACGAGTCGTCGACGTCCGAGATGCTCGTCTTTGATTGAGATTCCAAATTCATAGGCGTATTTGGAGGCGCGGTTACGATATCCTCAAACGTAGGCAGGCTGCTATCCACATCAGAGCCCGGGCCGCGGCTTTCGAGGGAACCATCGGCGGGTGTGTCGTTGCTAGGCGCCTTTGAATTTTGCCTGTTACACGATGATCTGTTGATTTGCGCGTAGAGGAGTATAATTGAGCGCTGGCTGGTATGTTGACGAGCACACGCACCCAGAATCGACGAAAACATCTGGCAAGGAGTCGAGTGAAGGATTACAAGGATGCGACATTTCCTGTATGGCGGAATTAACAATAAGTTAGACGCAAACGCGTGTCGGGTAGAGTAAAGGCCGGGACCAAGTCACTTGTCCTCGACCTCGCCAGACATACCGGCCAACATTAGACTTTAGGGTGCGAAACAGCTTGCCCATCCCGAAATCATCGCATCAGGTGGCTTTTTGTTATTCAAGAATGCGGACCCGAGGCTAGATATGTGCCTGAAGTGCTCGGGAATCTAGACCGGTATAGGCGATTATGTCGGGCGTAGAGGAAATCATGAGTCAAATGAACAGACTTGTTCATTTCTGGTCAGGACGTACGTACGACAACCAAGCGGCATTCACGTACACTGACACAGCGTACCTTAGTCGCCGTCCGATGGACAGCAACAAATCCTATTTTGACAACCCACCGATGATGATGGGAAACAGGTCCCGCGGTGGTGTATATAAAGTCGCCGTCTCCGTCCATGCAGCCGGTTACCTGGCATCCCCTCCTCCATGCTCGCGACCGTATAGCGGGTCTATTTCATGTCCGCAGCAGCCATATCCCAGTTTGTTGAGATTTCGCATGACTTGTACCTGAGCAGGTTGCTAGCTGGTACGTTTGGACCATCTTGCAGTCGTCATCGAGTTCACATGGCATTGTAGGGGTGTCGGCCACGCTTGTGGTCTATGATTGGCTGTTGATGTTCGATACGGGTTCGTCTAGCGCACCGCTATACAAAACTTTGCTCATCTACTACATCTTTGCTCATCTACTACAGAGACTGCGACCATCTATCAGTCAAAATGGACCGCACCAAAAGCATTGTTCGTCTTCATACGCGCCATCACCCCTCCTGGGATTCTTCTGTCGGCCTTTCGTACGTCCATACCCGTTTCATGTTTTCAAATTCCTGAGACCACCATCAGAATTTTCGGATCTGAGACCTGCGCTCAGCGCTAGAGTGCGTATATTTCTGCTTTGTCGTTGCAGAACCTGATGCGTTCATAGTTGTACGTACTGTGCCTGTTACACCCTTCTCGTCTGAACCCCAATCTAGTTGTATGATCTGGGCTATCGTAGGGGTGCTGGCAATGTTCTTATCCCTTACCGCTGCAAATGCGCTCTTGACCTTGCGGCTCATCGCCCTCTACCGAAGGAACAAGAAGATGGTCTGGTTTGTTACTGGGTTCTTTCTTGTGACCTATATTACGACCGGAGTGATTGTCATCGTGTCTCTATATATCTATCACTGTGGGTTGCGTTTCCAATGTCTCACAACAGCCTAATCGTCCCGGCAGCCACCATCTTCTACTCAACCATGTTCCAGACCTGCGGATCAATGAGCTCGTCCAAGCTCATGCCAGCAATGTTCTATGCTCCCGCGGGCTTTGAGACCTTTATTTTTGTGCTCACTGCCTATCGTGCATGGCGTGACGCCCGACTTCTTACTGGACCGGGAGCCACACCATTTCTGTTTGTGCTCTACAGAGGTAATCAACAGTTCATATCCCTGTCGAGAAGGCTGACTCGTGGTACAGACGGCTTTATCTTCTTCTTCGTGATGGTTGCCGTTCGTGCGTGGAATATATGGATTGTACGTCTTTGCAAGCGGGAGGACTCTGTGGCTCACTGTCTATAGTATCTCAGCCAACCACTCAGCAGCTCAAGTCTCGGCACGCTGTACGTGCACTCGCCTCGCTTACTCTATTCCTGACGCAGGCTGCCATAGGCTCATGTGGGCGCTCAACACGATATTGACGACACGCGTTTATATGAATCTGGTCTGGCTAGCAAAGACACCACAGCTAACTGTGGTGACAGAGCCCGAAGTGGGACACACCACAATTGGGTTGAATACACTAAATAGAAAGCGGGGGCAAGCAAGCACATTTGGTATGGAAACCGACGCAGACGGCATTCATACAAGAGGCCCATCGAATCTCGTCTTGGGAAACACGAGGAAGGCGCGGCGCGACTGACGTCTACTGCCTTTTCGTCTTATCATGACACAACCATCGACCATGAAGGGTTACAGGGGAGCACTTTTGACGAATCCCGAACGAGTACTTCAAAGACGCCAGTGTAAGATGGCGACGCAGAGATTGGTCGATACTTATGCATATATTTGTACCATACCTAGATCATGGTTGTAGATTCCTTCGTTTGAACCAAGTGGACGATCCCTGCGTGATACCAATACCTTGAACCCGACCAGGTTGTCGGCAGCGCGTGCATAACCCGGTCCAATCGCTTTTACTCTGCATATATTGGCTTTTACGTTCGATAAACATCCTATGACTCTTGAGAATGGCTGGAAAAGACGAGCGCGACGGTATCGCATCGGCCACCAATCCAATGCGTAATCTCCACTTTGACGTTGACGGGAGGTACGGTTGGGATTTTAGTGGACACTTTTGACGGTTGATTGATTGTTAGCTATCGACACATGGCAGGTTAGCATTGTCCATTCTTCGCGAATGTCCGGTTTCAGATTGCAAGACCAGAGCAGGATTCTCAATTAAAACGAAAAAATTGCGCCCTCTTCATAGCGTCTCTCCGCCGGGCCGCACAAGTCGGCAGCGAAGATTTCGTTTCGAGGGAAAGGTACCAGTTTATCCTCAACGTGGGAACTTGCTTTGTGCTTTGGACACCGACATTTACAATGGTAGCGAGAGCATGGACCGAGCCGCGCGATTTCTTCATCTCCGACATCCAGAGAGGACGCGGCGTTTCATTTGACCCCCAAATCTGTGGTCCCTTCATCTATTCCGTGGCGGATTGGCGGTGTAGAAGTCCTCAACGTTTTATAACGGGTCGGGAAAGAGTGTAACCGGTAGCCGTGTGGCGACCTCGGCAAAGTGCTGCCATGGAGTTTTTCTCCCCTTCCGCAAAACTCGCCTGGCGCTTTTCGGTACAATCAAGGGTTTCTAACGAACTCAAATGGGTTAATATGATGAGAGCTTCCTGAATTCATGCCACGCTGTCAAGCAGCGACGCGTAACTTAGCCTACACATGAAGCAAAGGGCAAGGAACCTTTAAAATTGGCCAAAGTCTTATATGCTCCACTCCTTCTGGATCCCATCTTTCCGTACCTTCCCCCGCTTCCCCCCCATTTCTCCGGATCCGATGTCGCAGACGAGTCTGCTCGACCCTCAAGAGGTGCTACATGCTCTCAACGACCTCTACGTCAGCAAGCTACTCGCTGGTAAGCACAAACTGCAAAGCGAAAGGTCAACCTTGCTGATTACTGTCTCAAGGGGCTGCCGCGACCCTTTCCATCTATGACTGGGTATTAGTCTTCGCGGACGGTGAGGGTATAACAAGACGTCTTATACCAAATACTCATACTCGTTCAGAATACGCTACGATATATCAGTCTCGATGGACTCTACCCAAGATTCTCTTCGTCTTTGTATGCGCTGTTGCTGCTCTATTCTATTTCATGACTAACTTGTCGAATAGATTCGTGTCGTTACTCCTCCTGGTCTCGTCTTTGGCGCCTTTCGTACGTTTATAGCAGCGTATTGCGAACTGTCTCACCTCGTGCACAGAGCTATCAGACTTGAGACCAGCTCTGAGTGCCAGCGTGAGTCGTTTCTATTCTCAGCCGAATCTTATCTGACACAATGTCTCTAGTTGTACGTATCATGTCCTATCTATCCTACCTTGTCTCAAGGCTTCTAGCTGTCGAGCATGGGCCGTAATCAACACCTTTGGAATGCTGTCGTCCCTTGTTGCTGCAAATGGGCTCCTTGCTCTTCGTCTCACCGCTCTCTATGGTAGAAAGCGGAAAATGGTCTGGTTCATCAACACATTCTTCATTGCCAGCTATGCTGCAACCTTTGGACTGTTGATCGCTGCTTTGGCCACCTATCATTGTAGGCTCTACATCCTTGCCTCTTTATGTTTCTGACCTTTGCCAGCGTCCATCTTTTACTCCGACTTGCTTGGGGTCTGTGCCTCGCTCGGGAAATCTGCAACGATGCCAGCAATCTTCTACGCGCCATCCTTGTTTGAACTGTTCGTATTTGTCATGACCGCCTATCGCGCGTACCAAGACGCAAAGGTTTTGGCGGGTCCGTCGAGCGCACCGTTTCTCATCGTTCTCTACCGAGGTAATTTGTTTGCGCTTCCATCAAGATTCGGGACTGATGCGTATGTAGACGGGTTCTTGAGCTTCTGCGTAATGTTTGCGTTGCGGATATGGAACATTTGGATCGTACGTGTGTCAACTCGGGATGTTTAGAAGCAATCTAATTGTCTCTAGTATCTCACGCAGCCACTCAGCAGCTTCAACTTGGGCACTCCGTCGGTCTTGTTCCTTGTCCCGTGATAATCCACTCATCGAATCCGTCTAGACTGATGTGGGCCATCAACACTGTCTTGACGACCCGAGTATATATGAACCTCGTGTACTTATCCAGGAAGCCAGTCGTCACCAATTCGACACAAAAGGAGTTTGTCTCACCGACGACACATACTAACGGGGCCGGGATCGCGATGAAAGTGCATACATTTACCGAAGTGCGCGTTCAAGAGGACGACTATACTGCTCCAACTGGTCGTGGTCCGACGAACGGGGACAACAGACTCAGTCGCGGGGGTGCAGTCACCTTTGAGATACCGCCATCTTCTCAGGGCCAATACGCATTTGACGGTGGTTTCAATGGATATGGGGCCCAAAAGGAGCGGTCGGTCGCATTTACGCCGTACAAGGCCAGCAGAATCGACCCGAGCATGCTTCATGCACGCGAAGGAGACAAGAAGAGTCCAACTGACTCTGAGCAGTCGCTTTCGAACCCAACAAAGTCACCTGTCTAGGTCGAGTGTAAAATTCCCCACTGTGGACATTTCCACACGTTTCTACTACGCTTGGGAGAGTGGATTTTGCTAATTTGTTCATGTAATTCCTCATTTTCTAGCTTTAGACGTAACAGTAATGTGTTTTATGACATTTTGCATCCAGTCATCGCGCTTGAGTCTCCGCTTGAACCGCGACCGTCGATCACAAACCTTGATTCCTTTCGCCAGCCGAGGACGACGGGCCCAAGCTCTCCCTCTTCCACTCGCCTTGTTTGAATGTAGCTGTCATCTTTCGAGCAAAACTGTCAGGGTCCACGTGCTGATGGAGGAGGAAGACCGAGGACGCACACCAGGAGAGGTTCGGTTGCTGCCATCCTCAGCGCGGAGGTTGTTACTGAACAGACTGTCAACCAAAGCGACGAGAAGATAGATCCGCCGACAAGCGTTCGGATCTTCTGACACTCGTCGGTACTCGTAAGAACGGCAAAGCTGCTTCTTGGGGACATTGGGGCACAAAACCCTGGCTAAGGAACCTTCTAGCGTGGCCAACGTAAATCCTGTCCTGTCACAGACTCACCCGCTTGCTCCCGGCGAGCTGTCAATCGACCTGAATCTTCCGTCATGGCTACACCGACATTTATTCTCATTACCAGCAGTCAAAAGACATCCCAGTACTCAACACTTGGAGACCGGATATGGCCAGAGCTGCGCAAATTCTGCCAGACGGTAGCGAAGCATATGGGTGCAAGTCGGCTAACGCGGTAACCGGAATGGCGTTGACCGAAAGGCCCTCATTAAAACTGTTTGCGGCGGATTAATTACTTCAACCATAAAATATTCAGGCAACTTGGCACATTCTAGCTGTGGCGTGCCCAGGACCCTGAGCATGCGCAGAGCCTCTGAAAAGATTAGTGAGCCACGAAGGGCGCGGGTGATCGTTTCCTTGGGGTTGTCGCATATAACTAACCATTAGCCACTTTCCCGAGCCGGTCTCTCTTCTACCCGCTCCCTCCCTTTGCCGCCATGTCTCTTACTCCCCAGGAGATTGTCAGTGTGGCGGACCACTTGTATCTGAGTGGTCTGTTTGGCAGTACGTTACAGAACCTGCATTCCGCTCCTACTAATGGTACCTCTTCTAGTGGTCTCCTCTTGCCTCGTCGTTTACGACTGGTCACTCCTTTTCAACGATGGTACTAAAGACGAGCCCTTTGTTTGTACGCGGGTCTCACTCTACTCCAGAACTTGAAACAATCTACCAGTCGAGGTGGTCCATTGCAAAGGTCCTCTATCTTTATGTAAGCTCATCTTCCGGCACTTTACATCTGTCTAATATACTGCAGATACGCTTCATTACACCCCCAGGCGTCATCTTCAACACCTTTCGTATGTGTGTTTGACATTATAAGACATTCGAGACTGACCCTTGGCAGAGCTCGCGTCACCATTACGGTTCGACCTCTCCG
Source organism: Serendipita indica DSM 11827 (assembly GCA_910890315.1). Classification (NCBI taxonomy): domain Eukaryota; kingdom Fungi; phylum Basidiomycota; class Agaricomycetes; order Sebacinales; family Serendipitaceae; genus Serendipita; species Serendipita indica. The sequence continues at coordinate 96,628 of CAJVGD010000038.1, forward strand.
ACAAGGTAGATCATTACTCTCTGGTGTTACCAATGTGCTCACATGCATCTAGTTTTGCTCTATATGGGCAAACGTCAATGTCTTCTTCATGTTCTCCTGCCTTATGGCTTCCAATGTCCTCCTCACGCTCAGACTCACAGCTCTCTACGCCCGTCGACCATTTGTAGTCTGGTGCCTGCGCGTTTTCTTCCTCCTCTCCTATGGCGCAACACTCGCGTTCCTTGGTGTCTCAATGTACACATACGGAGGTAAGCCGTCGTCGCTCTGTCTCTTCTCACCGTCTGACGCGACGAAGATACCATGTACTACGACAAACATGTTCGCACTTGCGGGTCCCTCGGTCATTCCGCGATGATGCCAGCCATCTTTTACGCCCCCGCTGCTTATGAGTTCACCATTTTCGCCCTCACTGCCTGGCGCGCCTGGCAAGACAACAAGCTCTCCAGCAATGTTCTTCATCTACGCGCGTCTTCAACGCCGTTCCTTACAATGCTTTACCGAGGTAAATAGACGAGCTGTGGTTACAGGGTGCTAACGTATGTCGGTGCAGACGGAGCGGTCAGCTTCCTCGTCATGGTCATAGTCCGAGGCTGGAACATCTGGATTGTGAGTTGCTTCTTGTTCGAATCGCACCTTGCTGACAAGTGTCGATAGTATGTTACACAGCCGTTGAGTAGTTATAATATGGGGACCTGGTTCGCTATCCTCGCTTCCGAATCTTCGATTACTGACATATCCTTACAGTCTTATGTGGGCTACCAGCACAGTTCTCACTACCCGCGTCTACCTGAACCTCGTCTTCCTCATTAAGCAACCGACCTATGGTGGTTCCAGTGGAATACCACCGGTACACCAAAGTGACCCAAGCCACCTAATTGCGACCATTCACGCGCCGACGTATCCTCATGGCCCATCTCCTACTCGAAGTTCGTTTGCATTCTCGCAGACAAAAGTCGCATTCTCTCCCGTATCCCCGACACGAAATTCGTTTTTACCTCGTGTCGGTGGCAGTCACCATCATTCGGACGGTGGAGAAGTGATTCCACTCAGTTTCCATCCCCTGGAGGGTCAAAAGGGCACGTCAGATCGGGACGGTAGATTGACACCACGGTTAAAAGGCATTACACCGGCTCTTCGATTCACCCGTCCCTCGTCCTCGTCGCTACCTGCCAAAGGACCATAGTCTAGAACTATTTCGATACCACCCTAACTATACTACGATCATATTAACTCTGTACATCTTATTGCATAATTCACTGGAATTAAAAGTGCAATCGTCCAATCTTGCTGCGTCCACCGTGTCACAAGAGGGTGAAGACCCTGAGTATATTACACGGTGTCTATACAGCGGGGCTGAACTGTGACGTTATGCGTCAACATAAAGGATAGTAAGCTATCGTCCTCGCGCATACTACGCGCCCTCGAGGTCAGGTTTCCGAGGTGTCGTTGCGACCTCATCTGTTGATGACAATATCTGAAAATCTGGTACCTCACCAGGATACCGAGTCCCAATCTCGCTCGTATCAATACCAAACGAGGTCGTGGGCTGTTGCGTTTGTCTTCGCATCCGGAATATGTTAGTCGTCCCTCGTGTCTGGATTTCGTTCGAATCCGTACTAAAGCCCATATGCGTATCCGTGGGTTTAGGACCCCTGGCAAGCCAGACTAGATTCATATAGACTCGAGTGATCAAAACGACGTTGGCGGCCCACATCAGTCTGGGGGAACGGTGAGATCGAGAAACGACGGAGAATTTACAGGACTGACTGTGTGCCCATATTGTACGTGCTAACATGCTGCGTCAAATACTATCGCGTATCAGTCAATGTTCTGGACATATTGTGGGTGCTCACAATCCAGATGTTCCATATACGCAAAGCGACGGTGACGAGAAAGCATAGAATACCGTCTCGATAAAATACGGTGAGAAAGGGAGTACTGCTGATGCCACCTGCGGCCATGATGAGCGATGAATCCGCTAGCACGGACCATGCTGTGAGACCAAAGAGGAAGATCTCAAAGCCTGCTGGTGCATAAAACACTGCTTTGAGTGTCTTGGTCGTTACTGTTGGAGAGCACATGTTGACAGTTTTGCTGTAGAACATGGAATCTGGCGTAGACGAACAGTCAGAAATCGGATTAAGTAAAGTTTCAACGTACTCCCAACGGGTGGAATGCCGTCGATAATCAGCCCCAGAGTCGCAGCATAGGTTACAAAGTAGAAGCCTCCAGTGAACCAAATAACAAGTCGTTGCCGTCGGTAAAGTGCAACCAGACGAAGGGAAAGAAGACCTATAAAGCGTGAGAGCGGAAAATGAAGAATATTGTATATACCATTAGAGGCGAGCAGTGTTGTATAAATACCGAAAGTAAGGATGTAGAGCCACGCTACGCAGCTAGACACAATGATAAGAACAAGGCAAAGTTTCAACCAAGTTTATCTTACAACTAAAAGTAATAAGAACAATAAAGCCCCTGGATTAGATACGACGTACCTTAGACGACAATTCTGGTCGAAAGTCGGCAAGAGCTGAGGAGAATCAATACAAGTCTTCCAATGGATGAACTACCGACTAAACGTGATTATGACCAAGCAAGGGGGACTAACAAATCTTATCTGAAGGGCCTTCAGTCCGACGAACTACGCCGGGTTACACAAACACACGTAAAGAAGGAGACACTTGGCAAGCGAGAGGCGAGACTGATAAACTGTGGAGAATTCTAAGGCCAAATTCGGTCAGTTCGACGTATCGTAATCAGGCAGTAAGCGGACCATCTTCAAAAACGAGGATCCAGTCATAGAGGACCCATGTGACTGCGACACCTGCAAAATTTAGCGACGTGGGAAGGTATGATGGACATACCTGATAGAAGTTTGCTGATATAGAGATCGTCTGCGATCTCAACCAAGCTCTCTGCCGTTATGGGGGATGCCACGCCCATTAGACGAACCCTGCCCACAAACTTGGTCGACTGTGCGGCCAGGAGACTGTCCGTGCCTTTATAATGGTTTCATTTCCGCCAGCCATCGGTCTTGTGGGGCCATTGCATAACTTGTGCCTATCCATCATTTCTGTACTGTCATCTGGAATTGATTCGCCTTTTGCGCATGACGTTTTCGGGTGACCGGTTACTTGTGGACCGTGGTAGCGGGGACTGTTATTGGCCCTACGTTCACTGATCGAAAACCAACCAAATGCCCGGAGAGCAAGGTTTAGCTCATACGCAACACCTCAAATGCCATTCCACCGGGCGTACCCGCTGTTGCTTGGCAAAAGTCGTCGCATTGGAGACATACCTACACATGAAAATTCTGCCCCGGAACTGAGAATTAATCTTGTGTGACAACGACAACCTTTTTCCTCTCCGCCTTTGGATTTGTCTCGCCTCTGCGTGAGTGCTTCCGTCGTCTGTCTTCCTTTTCCGCGGCAGCGTCGAGCATCGTGCGCTTAAGTTGCGCTGCCGTTCGAATCGCCTTTGGTGTCGGGCGAGATCTATTGGACGCTCATGTCAGGCGCGCCTATGCTGAGAACCGAGGAAGCACGCACCGCAAAACTTTGCCAATTTCTTCGTCATACTTCCACCGCTGCTTGAGTGCCTCACGGTACTCGAGTGAGTTCCTCTCGCGCGTGTCCAGCACGCCCAGTCGTTCGTGCGCATGCGCTTTCCATAACCGCACGTTGCCATCATCAGAGCCAGAAAGGACGAAGCGAGCGTCCATGGTGTATAGAGTTGTTAGAACCCTAGATTGATTCAGTATAATGCCCGTGTGTAACAGCCTCAGCTACGTACCGTTGCATGCGCTTGCTGTGGTACAGTTGTCCCTCCTTGCCGTTGCCGTCTCCTTCCTTCCATATCCTCACCGTTCGATCCCATCCACCACTAACGAATTCTGTCCCGGTAGGTGACCAATCACATGAAATGACGGCAGAGACGTGTCCCTTGTAAATCTATTGGAGGGCTTGTGAGAGACAGGTGTACAGACGGCATAAGATTCGCACTTGAGTCGGAGTAGAGAGTGAGCGAATGTCGAACGTGTATAGGTTATGGTCTTCGGATGCGAGTAATAGTACACTGGGCATTGTTGGGGACCACGCCAACGAGTTAGAACGCATCTACTGATGGTCAGGCGTGAGGAAAGAGACAGGCAACACTCGCCTGCATGATGACCCGTTTCTCCGCTTTCCCGGTGCGGACGTCGTACAGACACATTGACCGGTCACTTCCAACGCTCGCCAGCACACTTGCCTCTGTCATGTTAAACCGCACGACATCGACAGTTTCAGCCGAGCCACCTGAAACAAATGAGACAATCGTTAATTATAGAGTGTCACTGACCAAAGGTGAGGTTTGTGATTGGTGCTGATTTTGTCTCGTCCCAGACGTGCACACCGTTGGAGGCCGTTGCAAAATGCGGAAGATGACGATGGTGATGTATTGAGCTACATGCTGATTAGAATGTGCCACTGGGCTTCTGGCAACGTACTTGAAGGGTACCTTCCCCTGGTACACCATAACAGGAGTATCCGGATCGGTGGGTGGAGGCTCATCAACACGCATTCGGTCTTCCCGGTCATCATTACCCATCGATTCCAGGTCAAGTGGGTCATTTTCATCGTCCGTGTTTGGCAATCGTAAGTTCCAAAGTTTGATGCTTGCATCGTGTGAGGCACTAAGCAGCCGATCACCTGAAGCCATTGCAAGTCCTGATGTCTTGCCTTTATGGGCTCCATGTATAGCTTGAATCGTGTCTCGTCTTGACAGCGAATGTACAATGATCCCTGGTGAAAAACGGTCAGACGCTTCGCAAAGAGTATATACTGGGAATAAATCACAAAACTCAGTGGAATATATACGTACTGCCGTCAAACCAGCGCTCGCTATGCATCCCAGCTGGCCTCTGATCCTTTCCATCGAACAAACCGCGTCTTCATGTCCCTCGAACGCGGCCACAAAAGGTTTGCTGAACATCCTTTCCATTTTACTTGCGTTCAGCGCCCGCTTACGTTCACGAGCACGCGATAAAGGGTGCACCAATGGATCAAGATTTCGTTGAACCGGTGGTGGGCCAGAACCTGTCGAAGTCGACGCTGTAGCATGTTGAAGGAGTGAGATCTTCTGTAAAAAATATTATTTCACGGCTTGACGACTTGAAAAAAAGGCTAACCATTTTGGTGATGGACAGGGTGGCGAACCAAAAGTTGTAGCTTGGCCATAAGCCGGCGACGCGTTCGACCTCGCTTAGAATGATCCAACGGCAGATGCCTCGTAGAACTTGCTACGAGAAGGAACTCTTGAGAGACTAAGGGGGGATCCGAGGACGTCGGTGATGGACACAAGGACCTTTTGGGAGTAAATAAGCTCCGAAGTACGATCGAGAGCCACACTGGGTTATCTACATGACACTCTACGGAGACCGAGGAGGCTGATGGTAGGGCTGTCTAGTGATATGGCCTCGAATACGTGGGCAAAAGGGCACGTACAGCTCTGAAAGGGATCTCAAACTATTGGAGTTCCTAGGTAGAATCCGGGAATCACGTAACGTTGTCCTATCCACTCGAGGCACTCGAGCCACCAACGCCGTATGATCGTCCAACTTTATTCGGTAGCCCTATCGCCAGCGAGCGGCGCCATATTATTCGGAAGCCATTCGATAGGATGACGGGAATTCAGGAGAGCGACAGGCATTATCCGACGTCGCCCTGTCATCAAGGCACCCGTGCGCCCCAGCTCAGTCACGTCCCCGGCCGGTTTGGTCTGATGAGACGGGGTGGCTTCTAGTTACAGCCAAGCTCTCATCTGTCAATCGCGGTGGCCAAGGTGCCATCGTTGTCCAGACGCAGGACCAGAGGAACGGAGAGATCCCTTCCTCGGTTTTCATAAAGCGGCGTTCATGGAATAGTGGGGAACCCCTTCCTCCCCTGTTCTCTCCAACAGCTACCCTCAGCATGGTGGCGGTTAGCTCCATCGCACAGCTGGTTCATATCGCCAGGAATCTCTATATCGGCAGGATGGCCTCAGGTATGTCCACGATACCTTCGCTTCTCACATGTTGACCAACAAATTATACTAGGAGCAGCGATCACGCTCCTTCTCTATGACTGGATGCTCGTATTCCGGGATGGTAGGCTAGGGATCCGGTTTCTTTGACTCAGTCTTGGTTGACCAGGTCGACATAGAGTATGACACCTTTTACCAGGCGAGATGGTCGATGCCGAAAGGGTTGCTCATCTATGTAGGCTCATGATTCTGGTGCATGATATCGCGGCTGAATCTTGTGGCAGATCCGGTCAATCACCCCTCCCACTTTGATTTTTACCGCATTTGGTACGACTCATTTACTGCTCTTTGCTTGGGTATTGATGAGTAAATAGCACTTTCGGACCTCCGACCAGATTTAAATTCCAAGGTGAGTCGCGAACGACTCAGATGATGAACTAGAATAACAGATAATAGATGTGCGTACCTCTTAACTAGCACTGTTTTTGTCTCAAACAACGGCAGATGCCAAGCATGGGTATACGTTCAAGTCATGGGGATGCTCACGTCCTTGTGCGCCGCAAGTGGTCCGTGACTCCCAATCGCTAATGATTATTAAATGACGCTTCGATATACCAGGGCTATTATCTCTGCGCTTAATGGCTCTCTATCGAAGGAAACGAGTTATCGTTTGGTTCATTGGCCTATTTTTCGGCGCGTCCTACGGCGCCACATTTGCCCTCGTCATTTACTCGCTCAATGAGTATCATCGTACGATGTCATTTGTTTTGGCTAGACGATAACTCACTCACGCGCAGACACAATCTACTACAATGGAGCCGTACGGGTCTGTGCGACGACTGCGGTCTCCAAGACAATGCCTGCAATCTTCTACGCCCCAATGGCTTTCGAGACATTTATATTCAGCTTGACAGCGTGGTCCGCTTGGAAGGATGCGAAGCTTGTTCTTGGGCCATCAAGTACACCTTTCCTAACTGTTCTCTATCGCGGTCAGTAGTCCCTGTTTCAAAGAATATACAGGCACTCATATCGCTCAGATGGCGCAGCATGCTTCCTCGTCATGACTGGCCTTAGGGCGTGGAACATCTGGATCGTAAGTTGCCCATACTATAACCTACCTCAGGGAAATTCACACTCGTAGTATGATACGCAAACAGCAGATAGCTATAATATGGGGACGCCGTAAGTCTCACCTCTATCTCGCCGTACACTTGACTGACGAGTCGTATAGGATCATGTGGGCCGTCAACGTCGTCCTCATGACACGTGTATACATGAATCTAGTTCAACTCGCTCGTAAACCGCTGCTTACGGCTCCAACCTCGGCACAAGACGTCGGGCCGAGTATCAACATCGCGATGCAACCGCAGGGCAGGAGCATGCTCAGGTCGACTATATCCTACAAGTATGGCCACGGCCCGGTGTCGACAGAAACTGGGACAGGTTATCTGAGCTCGGCAATGCATACCATCAACCTTGACGACAACGGACAAGATAGCAAGTAGAGATGGCCTGAGAGGGGGGTTGACGACACAAGGACACTACGCATCAATGCAACGTATGGATTCACTGTACTCCTTTCTAACAACTTCCGAGTTAAACCTCGCTGGTAGATCGTTTACATCTGTATGTACATAGGAAACAACACTAATTGAAGGTCACACGGATGATGGATAAATGGGCGTGCCGACTGTTCCCTGCATCTGCACTGCGCTGGGATAAACCGGTACCTGTCTGGTCTTCGACAGAACGTCATCCATGCCTTCTGACTTGAGACAGCATTTGCCGTTCTCGTAATGGGTGTTTATATGAACTTTTATCGCTGCATTCAATTAGGGTGCCACGACGGCTGGTGGAGTCCCTTGAAATAAGAGGTTGGATAACCGACCAAGAGGCAGATAGAACTTCTCTTCTGAACTTCTGCTAGGCAAAACGAGTCTATATAGAGCCATTCTTTGAAGGGAGAACGAAAATGCAGTTGGATCTGGGCCAGTCTCGAATGCATCGGCGGGAGGGCAGCAGCGCTCTCAGGATTGTCACATTGTCGAGATTCCTAGCTAGAATCCTGATATCTCATGACCATGTCTTGATACACGCCTCAAGCGAGCCATCGGCTCCTTGTGATCGTCAACTTTAATCGCTAACCCTGTCGCCAAGTGATGCAGATGTTGCTTTGAACTCATTTTAGCGTGCTGTCTTCATTTTGTGCTCCAGAGAGGCCCTCCACTTATCCGGTTATTCAGGTACCTCCGGTTTCCGCTTAGTACCGTACCCCGCATTCGGCATGGTTGGTTACAAGCCATGCCAAGTTCATGGTCCGTTATTCTGGAACTAGGGCACCATCAATATTGACATTCAACTTACGAGAACCGAGCAATAGCTTCGTTCTCGGTTTCATAAAGCAGCGTTCATAAAACTCGGGGGGCGCCCTTCACTTGGTCCCTCTTCTTCTCACCTCTTTCGCTGTTGCTCGATTTCATGACTGCAGACAGCGCCATTGCGCACCTGATTCCTATACTCAGGAATCTATATGTTGGCAGGATGGCTTCCGGTAGGTCTGCTACAACGTCACTTACTACAAAGATGACTGACAGACTACGATAGGTGCAGCAATCACGCTCCTCCTTTACGACTGGATGCTCGTATTCCTGGATGGTAGGCATCCCTCTCTTGGCTTCGATGACTTTGACAGTCCTGGCACATAGAATACGAGATATTTTACCGAGCTGAATGGTCGATACCGAGATTCCTGCTCATATATGTAGGTTCATGGTTCTGGCAGATGGGATCTTAACCGGACATTGCCACAGATTCGTGTGGTCACGCCTCCGACTCTAATGTTTACTGCATTTGGTAAAATTATTGATCTTCTCTGCTACCTTCGATGTTAACCAAAAAGTAGCCGTTTCAGATCTTCGACCCGCTCTAAATACCAAGGCGAGTTCCAAACAAATTCTTATCGATTAACTCTTCGCTAATCGAGAACAGATGTATGTGCCAATCCCGACCGTTGTAATCACCATTAAACTGCAATAGATGTCAACTATGGATATACTCTCATACGCTGGGGATGTTTACGTCCTTATGCGCCACCAATGGTCCGTAACATTGAAGCCCACTGATGAAACTACTGATGCTTCGGAATCGTAGGATTATTATCACTTAGACTAATGGCACTTTACCGAAGGCGGCGGCCTGTCGTCTGGTTTATCGGCATATTCTACAGCTTGTCTTACATCACCGCATTCACCCTGATTGTCTATTTGCTTGAAAAGTATCATGGTACTACCGTCCTTGTTCTGCTTACCGCCATAGCTCAGTAACTATAGGTACTATCTACTACTCGCAAGAAGTGCGGTCGTGTACGGCAGTCTGGGCATCCAAGCCGGTGGCGGCCATCTTCTATGCTCCAATGGCCTTTGAAACCTTTCTGTTCAGCTTGACAGTATGGTCTGCTTGGAGAGATACCAAAGGCATGCTAGGTTCATCGAGTACACCCTTCCTCATAGTCTTCTATCGAGGTCAGCCCGCTCTCTCAATACCAGTGGATGCACAAGTACTTATATCGCTCAGACGGCGCAGCATTTTTCCTTGTCGTGACCGGTCTCAGAGCATGGAACATCTGGATCGTGAGCTGTTCACCACGTCGGTATTGCAGATACTGATAGTTCGTAGTATGTGACCCAGACACCAGATAGCTATAACATGGGTACACCGTAAGTATAATCCAATGTCTGCTGTATCTACTGTTAATCAGTACCATAGGCTAATGTGGGCCATCACCGTCATCCTGACGACCCGCCTGTACATGAACCTCGTCCAACTTGCTCGCAAGCCACCGCTCACAGTTCTAACATCAGGACAAGAAGTTGGGCCGAGTATCGATATCGCGATGCAGCCACGGAGGAATATGTTCAGGTCAACCATGTCCCATGAATATGGTCACCATTTGATTTCGACGGAAGTCGGAACAGGCTATTTGAATTCCACCTTGGATGCAATTCATGTCCAAGACAACCCGCCGAGTGGCATTCGCAAGTAGCTAGCAGGGAAGACCTTTCCGTCTGTTGTTTCGGTCCAGAACTTGTTGGGGCTCTAGTCTGTAGATGTACATAGTATAATGAAATCTGGTGTCGCCATGAAACCGTGGACGTGCGCTAAAAGTATGAATTGCTATTTGGGTTGTCGTCGGAAGAGGTCGGGTGCACTGTTCTTGGCCTGCCTGTATGCCACATTTTTTGGACGGCTGGTCGATCACGAACCTTACTTGGCTCGAGTGATACCCCGCAAACGCAGATCGGCAATGTCCGAGGCGAGGGGTGCGAGACTGACCGGGATAGTCGTTAGCCGTCCCGACCGACGATGCATCCGCCGCTGTCCAACTTTCTGCTTCCATCGAGTCGCAGAAGTAGATGAAAGAGCACAATTCCGGGGGAACAGAACAGGGACGCAGTAATTGTATGACCATGTCATTGGATGAAGGGATGTGGGGTAACAATCATCTAGGTCGACTTATATGGGACCATCAGTCCCTGCACGCTCACCCCACGTTTCCTGCGCTCCCCGTCCGGGGGGATACAGATGATGGGCGCCGAGACGATGCCCAGGACGCTGGACCAGTTGGTACACGTTGCGCACGACCTCTACGTCTCTAAATTACTCTCTAGTTAGCATTAGTCGAGAAGTATAAGCCTCCGCCGCTGATGGGATCGTGATAGGAGTTGCCGTGACCCTCGTCGTATACGACTGGTTGCTCGTCTTAGGAGATGGTGTGTGCGAATGAACAGTAAATACCTTGAGTTTAATACGTCGCTGCAGAATACGACACCATCTACCTGTCGAAATGGACCCTCGCCAAAGGCCTGCTGCTATACATATGTCTGATTCATCAAATCACCTTTTTGTTGCTGAGTTCGATTAAAGATTCGCATAGCAAGCCCACCAACGCTAATTCTGACCGCCTTCAGTCAGTACCCTCGCGGGTCAATCAAGCCTAATGGGTATTCACCTGCATTAGCCCTCGCTGACCTTCGGCCGGAATTACCCTCTTCTGTATGTCTTCTCTACTTTCACTTTATGTGCTGACGTCTCTGTAGTAGTGCGACATCCAGAATCTGTGAGCTGAACCCCTCTAACAAGACGTCAGCTGTGCAGTATGGCTTTACATACAAACAATGGGAATCTATATGGCCATGTTTGCCGCTAATGATGTGTATTCGTAGGTATGGCTTGATAATGGCTAGTAGCTGACTCGTGAATGTGCACAGGGTTACTTTTCCCTTCGTTTAATGGCTCTCTATCGAACACAAGAGATTCATGTCGTGGTTTATTGCTGGCTTCTTCATCATATCCTACGGCCTTACCCTGGGCCTTATGCTCGACGGTCTGGGACCTGTTCGACGTGACATCTTCTACAGTGACATCGTGCACACCTGTGCTGTTTCTGTCTCGTCCACGACGCTTTCAGCAGTGTTCTACGCACCCGCGGCGTTTGAGCTTTTCCTGTTCTCGCTCACGGCTTACTCCGTCCTCAGGATGCCAGACTGGTTATGGCGGTTGGTGTTGGTGGAAGTAGTACGCCATTCCTGACCGTGTTCTACCGTGACGGGATTCTGGCGTTCCTCGTAATGGCTGGCTTGCGAGTGTGGAACATTTGGATAGTGAGTTGGTATATACGATGGAGAGCTATGCTGATGCCGTATGTACAGTATCTTACCCAGCCAGTTAGTACGTTCAATATGAGAACGCAGTACGTTACTTGAGTGAATGCCATCGCGTCAAACCTGAACCGCTATTCTAGGTTAATGTGGGCCGCAAATGTCGTCCTCATCACGCGAGTGTACATGAACCTATGCTAGCTCGCCAAAAAGCCAGCTCTCACCCCGGCGGAGAACGAGAGTGGAGGTTCGAATGAGATTCGAACATGCACAACCGTCAACATCTTTCGAATGCGAAGACATCCTCATTCCCAGACAGGCTGTGACCGCGGCTGTCGGGGACTTGTCTCCTTTGAGAGGTGGCGACCGACAAACGAGGGCTCTACTTTTCATTCGATCCAATCAAACGAGATTATCGTTGTGTCGGGTTCTGTTTCGACGTCGAGAACCCACACACCACAGCCAGCAGGTGAAAAAGATTCCGGTGGAGTCGAGGATGGACTGGTCGTGTCGGCCCGTTTACCGATTCGAATTCCACCGCCCGTTGTTCTCGCACCCTAGAGGTGTGAATTATCTATATTGGAGGAAGGAAATCAATGTGGTTTGGTTTACCCGCGACCACGGAGTAAACATTGTACACTACCATGATAATAACAATTGTTAAAAGTAATGCGCCTCTTGCTGTTACGCACAGGTCAACCTTGGACTCCAACCATGGATCCGCTCTCACGTGGATTTGCCGTCCTCGGACATCTCAAACATCTTCTTTACTGGAGAAGATGAGATATACTTAGGTTGCGCCGCTTGCTCAAGGATGCGCCGCCTGGTCGTCGCTATGACACTTTCTGAGCACCACTGACTGTTCGAATCCCGAGCAGTGTGTCCACTTGACTTTTTGGGGGAACCACGTGGGCAGCAGTGATAGTGGGCGTATGGGAGAGCGAGACGAGTAGTTCGGGTAGCAAATACAGCCGACGCCTCCCCTCCTCGCCGGATATCTCGGGTTCAAGTCGTATTTGCATTGTAACTGGAGCCGATGTGGAACTGTGGTAGATGTCTGGTTCTTCTTTTTTTCGACGCGCCCCAGAGATCCTTTGATATCTTTCGGTTTCAGCGGATGATCGTTTGGGCGTGACAGGTGTTTTAGATGACAGCCCGACCCAACTTTGGAGATATGGGTGCCAATGTCGCATGTGGCCGTCCACCAGGATACTCTTTGCCCTGGACGTTAGCGTTTAAATTACCTCGGTCAAGCCCGCCGACCACCCCTGACAATACTTAAATGAATCGCCGTTCAGCTATCTGCAAGAAGGTTCATTTCCCCTCCTCCCCCCTCCCTTCCCTTGGTCCTCCTATCTCGCAGGCTCGAAATGGTGTCGCCAAACCCTATGATGGAGGAGCTAATCGAGGCCCTTGAGCGTCTCAACCTCTCCAGATATCTCGGAGGTGCGTTGCCATTCTCAGTCTTTGTAAACATGGCTTTTGCTGATGTCCACCCTTTCCTTCCTCAGGAGCCGCCTTGGTCATTTCCATCTACGACTGGCTCATCTTACTGGGTGACGGTCCGTTTGTCGTCTTTCCACACGAGTACGCCTGCTTACTCCCTTGACAGAATCTAGCACCGTCTGGCAAGGGCGATGGACATTGCCAAAATCAATCTACTATTTTGTACGCCGGAGCCGTAAAGATCCGACATGCATTTGACTGATTGCAACAGAACCGTCTCGTTACACCTGTAGGGTTAATGACTGCCGCCTATCGTACGTACAAAGTCTTGCTTCTTATGCAAATATCTGACATGTCGCTTGCAGAGTTGAGCGACCAACCACGCTCAAAGCCACTCACTGCCAAGGTGTGCTCTTTCTCAGAGGTTCGGTACCAGCGCTAACAGTTCGGTTACAGTTGTCAGCACGCTCTAATCATCTTGATGGACATTGGGACTAACACATGCACATATAGCTGTCTTATCTACAACTATGTCAACTCGCTCGTCCTACTCTTCTCCTTTTTCCTCAGTAATCTCCTTTTGACTCTCCGGCTGGTGGCGCTCTACAAGCGCAAGAAGTGGATCGCATGGTTCCTGTACTCGTTCCTCACCATCTCATATCTCATCACGGCAGGGTTGGTGGTCTATACTCTCCACACCTTTGGACGTACGTTCAATCAATTTGGTCTATTATTTGCCACTCATGTTTATCTCTAGGTGGACTATACTACTCGCAAATAGTCCACGCCTGTGCATCAACGACGAAATCGAACCTCATGCCCGCCATATTTCTTCTACCGGCAGCTTACGAGTTTACCATCTTTACCATGACTGGAGTCCGAGCCTTTCATGACGCGAAACTCATTAGAACTTCTGGGAGTGCTCCATTCCTTACCGTCCTCTATAGAGGTGAGCTCATCCTTTGCGATATGAGATTGGTTTGCTGACTGACTTTCAGATGGTACGCCTCGGCCCTGCTTATCTGATTGCTAATTAACAACTTCAAGGGTGCATATGCTTCTTGATCATGCTTGGAGTTCGCATTTGGAACGTATGGATTGTGAGTGTCCTTTGAGCCATTCTATGTGCCTACTCATCACAGAATCTAGTATGCTACCCAACCCACCTCTGCATCCTATCTCGGCATCTACTTGCTATGGGCCACGATGACCATTCTGAGCACGCGCGTGTATCTAAACCTCGTCTTCCTCGCGCGAGGCGTGTCAGAGCACATGACAGCCGAGGTCTCACGTGTCAGATTCGCACCAGCGACGCAACTGGGAGGTATCAAGATGCAAGTGCAGACAACGACAATCGCGGATGATCACCATGTTCTGACGATGAAGGATGGCCGGCGGCAGAGTAGCATGGTATTTACCAAATTTTCGGATGCTGTAAGTTGTTCTATCTATTCTTTTTGTTCTCGACTCATCGTCCCACAGCCGTTTGACGTCGAGAGCCATGGCTCGCCCAATCGAGACGACGTATCGGTTGGGCAAAGGTCGTCGCCCAGGGATTCTCTCCGTCAGCCATTTTCTTCTGCGAGTTTTGCGGTCGGCGACAATGCATATGAACTCAACTCGCGAATGTAGCCCGAGTGGTTTTGTTTTCGTGTATTTCATGTATTTCTGTGTATGATAACTAATCTTAATTCATGTACGCAACCAATGTCTCCAGTTTGTCTTGGGAGAGTGGCAGCGCCTGACTATTACAAAACTTGGAGCTGGCAATGACCCTTGGCCTGTCGCGTCTGGTAGGCCCCACGTCGCAACCAGCACGCATAGCGTCGAGGAGAACTATTTCATTCTTCAGCAAATCTGGAAACACTCGCATTTTTGCGAACGCAAAGACTCCAAGGGCGTTAACAACGCCAACGGGCTCACAAGGCTCGAGCACTAGCTCTTCAAACAGCACGGCGGTGGCGATAAGAGGTCCAGAATCGTCCTCTTCTATCGTCTCTGCCGAAAAGCCGACTACTGCGAGCAACGACATTGAACACGGCCAGTCATCGTCTCCTGCAGACCCGACACCTGAGACTACGGTCCGGGCGCAGTCTACCACCGCCGCTGATGAATCCATATCCTCTGATAAGGAACACGACTCGCAGTTTGCGAGCTCTGGTGTCGAAAAGCGGTCGCATTCGTCGGTGAACCATCACCATTTCCACGAAAGGGCACCGATACTACACCCACAGCCGACTAAAGACGTTGTTTCGCTACACTCTTTCTTTTCACTCCATCGACCGCTTCTTTTACTCCCCGAACATGCCCAACAACCCCTCTTCAACCCGACCACGGGACGATCCACGATTTTCGACAGTCTAGACGCGTCCAAAGAGGATTCAAGGACACGAGAAAAGAAGGAATTGGCGAGGGTAGAGCCTCTTTTCGAGGTCGAACTGGGTTCTGGTAGACCATTGCCAAATGACGATGGCATATCGTTGCAGGGATTGATGTCGGATGAGGAAATGCCAGAAGCAGATGCAGATGCGGCACGGCTACTCGGGAGGAGCTTCATCGTCAATAATATTGGAAGCTTTGTCGACTGGCAGGGTACGCTCAAGACCCTGGGTGATGCGACTGCACAAAAGAGTTTGGATACGATTCGTACGGCTGCTGCAGAGGTCAGTGCTGACCCGGATATGTCGCCTGATGTGGCGATGGATAGCGTCAAGCGGAAGAAGAAGAAAAAGATGAACAAGCATATGTACGTCTTTATCCGTTCGTTTCTTACTTGTGGCTAACTCTGTGCGTAGTTACAAGAAGCGTAGAAAGGTGATTCCCGCCGCTCATTTCCAACGTGTGACTGACGATCCTTTAGAGGGAACGTGCTCAGCGACGCAGACTGGGCAAGTAATTATAATATTATTCTGCACACCATCAACCCCACTTGCTCGACTATCCCTGCATTCTTGTGTGACTCGGTATGGCCGGATGAGCTTTCCAGAGCGTAAGGTTGCATTGCATTGTATCCTAGTCTCCTGCCTATTAGACCGTTTGAGCCATTCTACTTGATGCCACCCCATTTGGATATCACCTGCCTCTTGTCCGCCGCCACCATCGCCACTCAAGATCCGCAGATTCTCTCCCAGGTCACAGGTCCTGGATCTCGTAAACTGCTTCTCGATCCCGATTTCGGAGCATGGGATGATCTCTTTCGGTGTTTCGGCTCGCGTTTCTATTCGATGGAACGCCATAATTGAGACGGAAGCACGGTGCTCCTTTTAAGACCCGACCTTTCAAAGTTTTCTAGACGTTGCCGGTTTCGCACTTTTTGTACGATGGCATTCGCATCGGAGGAATCTCGAGTTTTGCTGCTCTACACCGGCGGAACGATCGGTCCGTGCTCTCCCTCGTTCTCTGGACACTCGACTGATGGAGTTCGCCACAGGTATGCTCAGTAGCGATGCTGGGTATACTCCAGAGCCCTTTTTCTTATTCGAAACCCTTCGTTCACAGACATCGCGCTTCCATGACCCGCTCGGCGACTCGTTGTTGTCCAAAGGCAGAAGTGTCGAAGGATTTCGAGCGTGGTCGGAGAATCAGAGTCGAGATCAGAGTCGAAGTCGTGCTACGAGTCCTCAGCGGGGCGGACGAGCACCCCTCTCTCCGTCGGAATCCTCATTGAACCCCCCGCGAGGTTTGCAGCGGAGGGACCCGTCTATTACGAGTGGAAGGACACCTGTAATTCACGAAGTGTTGAAGGAGCACTCAAGGCAGGCGTCGTCAGATATAGAGTCTGTGGATGCACCGCATTCGCCGCTCGAGATTTCGTCGACGTTGCCCGTTAGATCTACGAGACCTGTTCAGGTCCCTCCACCTCTTGGTGACGATGAAGAAGATGGTGGTAGGGGGCGTTCAATGAACAAGTGCAAAAAAATTCGCGACAATTGCTACGAGGCGGCTCTTCCGAGCTTGGTCACCCCGGTATTGAGCACGGCACCGGGGGGTAACGTGAAGCGGATTCGATATGCTGTTCTCGAAGTATGTAGTCAAGATGACCGTAATTCCACGACTGACGACTGTAGTGGAATCCGCTCCTGGACAGCAGCAATATGGAGATTGCGGATTGGATCCGCATCGCCGAGGAGATTGAGCTCAACTATCATCTCTTTGATGCATTTGTTGTTCTGCATGGCACCGACACTATGTGCTACAGTTCCAGTGCGCTGAGCTTTCTGCTAGAGGACCTTGGAAAGACAGTCGTGAGTACAAGGAGAGATGGAGATGGCGACGCGCTAACTTTCTTCAGATTCTTACTGGTGCTCAGATCCCTCTCTCGCAGCTTCGAAATGATGCCGTGGAGAATCTCCTGGGCGCTCTCTCGATTGCTGGGCAGTACTTGATTCCAGGTCAGTAACACGCGGATTACTTCGTCCCTCCTGATCAATCACAGAGTGCTGCTTATTCTTCAACCACACTCTATATCGAGGGAACAGAGTGTCCAAAGTCTCATCCTCGGACTTTGACGCCTTTGACAGTCCCAATTTCCTCCCATTAGCTAAAGGTACGTCCACACTCGACACCGCTACGTTGCTGACACTCGCTGAGTCGGAATTGATATTGAAATCAACTGGGCGGACGTTGTGCGCCCCATCAGCCAGCGCGCATTCAAAGCTCATAAACGTCAGTTTGTCGATTCGAATCAGGTTTTTGCTCACGGTTGATTAGAAATGTGCCCCAATGTTGGCAAGTCCTCAACAAAAGCATCTTACTTATATTAATGGACACAGCTACACTACGCCTGTTTCCGGGCATCACCGCAGCAACTGTCAAAGCGTTTCTTGCTCCTCCAGTACAAGGTGTT
The DNA here is from genome assembly GCA_910890315.1 of Serendipita indica DSM 11827. Lineage (NCBI taxonomy): Eukaryota > Fungi > Basidiomycota > Agaricomycetes > Sebacinales > Serendipitaceae > Serendipita > Serendipita indica. The sequence goes on from CAJVGD010000038.1 coordinate 114,577, forward strand.
GTACTCGAGACATTCGGAGCCGGTAACGCTCCTCAGCGTGCCGACCTTATGGACGCAATGAAAGCGGCATGCGAACGGGGTGTGATTATTGTCGCTATTTCTCAATGTGCCAAAGGAAGCGTATCCGATGCTTACGAAACTGGACGGACTCTTCAAGCAGCTGGAGTCGCCTCGGGCGGAGATATGACCACAGAGGTCAGTGCATCCTTCGATTGTCCAACAGGTGCTGGAGCACATAACAGTGCGCTCTTGCAAAACTCGCATATCTACTCTCGAAACCAGAAAGGTTGTCTACGTCACAAGTGCATGCGCTAATGTCGATTCCATTGCGCGGAGAATTGACCCTTCGAACAAGCCACGCCGTTCAGGCATCCAGCTCGTTCTCTGTCGCCAACGATTCAGCGAGAACGCCAGAGTCTTTCGGGAATCTTCTCAATCACATCACAAGATTATCTGCGCCTCAAAGTCTTGTGCCCTCCGTTCGTATTGCGCCTCCTCGAAACGCAGAAGAACGGCCCAAGCCAGCACATTCTTTGACACTGCTAGGAGCTACCGTCGCACTCTCCAAATCTGCTCGCGAAGCGGCGAGTTCATGGTCCAACACCGCATCGGAAACGGCAACCGCCGAAGCGGCTCTATATCCATTCCTTGTTCACCTAGCCGTAGCAAAGGACGACGTGGAGACGCTCAAGTTCTGCCTAGGCATATCCGAGACCAAAACCACCTCCCCCGTCATTGACCCTCAAACGCCAATGGAAGAGATGGGGGTGACGGAAAGCTTCCCTATCAGCAGCAGCAATAGGAACCTTGTCAAAGGAGGAATCGCCAATTGCCTTGATATTGCGTCCGGCAGAACGCCATTGCATGTTGCTGCGCTTAATGGGAGCGTCAAGTGTGCGCAAGTATTACTGGAAGCTGGAGCATTGGTTCATATACGAGATTCTCTGGACCATACTGCACTTTACTATGTGCGTACGCTTGGAAGCGGTTAGGGCTAACTAACTCTTAGTAGGCCGCTCGTCACAGCCACGGCTCTATAGTTGATTCGCTGCTACAGGCTGGAGCACATCTAGGCGGTGCAGATGTGGAAGGTGGGTATGTGCGACTGGCTATCAAGCATGCACAGTCTGTAGGCGATCAGACTGCGCTTCTCGTTTGGCGAAAAGTAGGCTTCTAGAGGGGAATTATGAATTACGATATACAGAGATCTCACTCACCTTTGTAGTTCTTTGTTCTGTTGTTTCTGTCACGTACAAGATCCATGCAACAACACGTAGAGACTGCAGAGTACAACGACTGAGATCTGAGATTATTGATAGTGGCTCTATCATCGGAAGAACTGGGGAGGAGAGAGTGTCAACCTGCTTTCGCCTCGACCAGCCGATTGTCTTTCATAAACCCTACGATGGATATATTCCGTAAAATACGCAAAAAATCTAAGAAGACTCAGGGTACCACCTTGACCCCCACTACGTCTGGTGCATCTGCGAGTCTGATCCAAGCCAGCACGAGGCTCGTCGCACCGCCTGTTGTTGAACAAGGTCCATCTGGTCAACAATCCGTAGTCACCACATCAGCATTATCGACGACACAATCTGCGACCGATCAACAATCTCCGAGCCCGGATCATGAACAGACACGACGATCCAAAATGGACAGATGGCTTGCTCGTGTAGCTCTCATGCTCAGCTTGACAAAAAGCATTGCGGATGCTGCCGAGTTTGCACCATTGAAAGGAGCCTGCGAAGCTGTTGTGACAATTCTGGATTCCATTCAGGTAGATTTCAAAGCTTGATCACTATATGCACTCTAAGAATACTCTAGGCTATCAAAGATAACCAATATGCCTGGTCAGACCTCTTGCAGACCATTAGAGAACACACGAGGACGTTTCAACGACAACTAGATCAGCTAGGTATCAAAGATGTACTCGAAGAGTGCGAGGAATCTATCAAGGATCCACTCACAAACTACTCCATGTGTGTCCATCGTCGTCTGTTGGACACAATCTCATCTCGAATAGTACCCTCAAAGAGTTGATAGCCGAGATATGCGTCGATTCTGGTCTCGATGAATCCGAGGTTGATAAGGGTCTGACTTGGAAAATACTGGTCCAACGTATCGGTACTACAAAGCTGGAAGCGGACACGATCAACGGATACAAGCAACGCCTGACGGCCGCAAGGGACGAGTTGATGGTTCGTATTCCGCGTGGAAGACATGCTCCAAAGCTTATTCTGTTCCAGCATGCTCTGATTCTCTATGTTACCGTGTCTGTTAGAGCTACGGCGGAGCGGGACATATTGAAGGAACTCCAATCTAAACAACGCCAACGTCCGCAGGAATGCCAGCCGGGTACACGTGCGGAAATATTGGCTGAATGCGAAGCCTGGTCCAAAAACCCAGACTCTCCGAACGTCCTTTGGATCAAAGCTGCACCAGGAGCGGGCAAATCGACCATTGCGTCCACCTTGGTGACTACACTCGGCATCAAAAAGACGCGTCTAGGATCGAGCTTCTTCTTCCGTCGACAAGAGACCGCAACTACAACTGCTAGCGCACTGTGGCAGGGGATTGCGTATGACCTTGCGCGACATCCTACCATTCGCAAATACCTCGCGGATAAGATGAGGAACGAGGAGATTGACTTGACGACACCGAATATCGACATTCTTTTTCAGCAGTTGGTTGAAAAGCCGTTGTCCAAAATCGGCAACCTTTCACAGGACCAATTACCTGTGGTCATCATTGATGCATTGGACGAATGTGGTGGACTGGTCGGCACGCGATCGACGGAATTTCGGCAACTTTGCAAACCCTCACTGCCTGGTCTCGTCTTCCAACCAGTTGCAAGTTGATCGTGACCAGTCGTGAGGAGGACGATATAGCGAGGATGTTCGCTCTCAACCCTCCACATACCATCGACCTACTCGCTACACAGGAGACAGTCAGCCAGTCCAAGCGAGACATTCAGGCATTCCTGACTGAGGAGCTTAGGAAGGTTGCTAGTAGCCATTCGATCCGTCGAATGGCCTCAAACAACGACAAATGAAGCCTTGGCAATCAAAGCTAATGGGCTATTCATCTGGGCCTCGACGGTGATAGAGTATCTCCGTGCTGGTAATCCGAGGGAACTTTTGGAGGAGATTATAAAGGAAGACCGTGTTACAGGCATGGATTCACTCTACACTACAGTCCTCCAAACCGCGTTTCCCAATCCGAGGCCAACTCTGATGGAGGACATAAGAACAATTCTGGGCGGACTGGCTGTCGCCAAAGAGACTTTAGACATGAAAACGTTAGCGAATCTCCTCGCAATGGATCCTTGGACGGTCGAACACATCTGTGGCGCGCTACGACCGGTGCTGGAATTCGACGGAGGACTTCGGTTCCGCCACCAGTCATTTGTCGACTTTTTTTTAAACCCAAATACGACATATTTGGTCCCTGGAATCACGATAGACACCTCCCACCGGATTCTTGCAGGCCAATGTCTACGGATCATGAAGGAGGGGCTACGATTCAATATCTGCGAGATCTCGTCATCCTATTTGCTCAATCAGGACATTTTGAGCGGACTCTCATCTATTGAGACCTACATTCCCCGCCATTTACAGTATGCGTCGCGGTATTGGGTGGATCATTTGAATCTTCCAAGTGAGGAAACGATCACCCTCGTTCGATATGTTCTCAAGATTCACTTCCTTTCGTGGCTTGAGGTCGCAAGTTTATTACGGATTGTGGACAGGGTACCGTCTATGCTTACGGCGTTGGCCGCATGGTTGAAGGTAAATCTAACACAGCCATAGACTGTTTGGTTGAAATTTCTTAGGAGAATGATATTGTCGAGTTGATATCGCTCGCAGAGGACATGCGCCAGTTCACGGTGCACTTCATTGAGGTGATCTCACAAAGCGTGGCGGGCATCTACCTGTCGGCTTTACCATTATCGCCTGCGGTTTCGAAGGTGCATCAACAATACAGATATCAATACCCCAACACATTATTCGTCCACTCAGGTGGATATCAACGGTGGTCACCACTCCTTTTCATACTCCGCGGGCATACCGGGAGTGTGAATGCAGTTGCGTTCTCTCCAGATGGGCGGCGCGTTGTCTCTGGATCTGATGACCGAACGGTGCGTCTGTGGGATGTAGAAACGGGCGCACAGATTGGATCCCCGCTTGAAGGACATACACATTATGTCCGCTCGGTTGCATTCTCGCCAGACGGCCAGCGCATTGTCTCTGGATCTGAAGACGGAACGGTGCGTCTGTGTGATGTAGAAACGGGCGCACAGATTGGATCCCCGCTTGAAGGACATACAGATTATGTCCGCTCGGTTGCATTCTCGCCAGACGGCCAGCGCATTGTCTCTGGATCTGCTGACCGAACGGTGCGTCTGTGGATGTAGAAACGGGCGCACAGATTGATCCCCGCTTGAAGGACATACCGGGAGTATGAATGCCGTTGCATTCTCGCCAGACGGCCAGCGCATTGTCTCTGGATCTGATGACCGAACGGTGCGTCTGTGGGATGTAGAAACGGGCGCACAGATTGGATCCCCGCTTGAAGGACATACAGATTATGTCCGCTCGGTTGCATTCTCGCCAGACGGCCAGCGCATTGTCTCTGGATCTGAAGACCGAACGGTGCGTCTGTGGGATGTAGAAACGGGCGCACAGATTGGATCCCCGCTTGAAGGACATACAGATTATGTCCGCTCGGTTGCATTCTCGCCAGACGGCCAGCGCATTGTCTCTGGATCTTCTGACCGAACGGTGCGTCTGTGGGATGTAGAAACGGGCGCACAGATTGGATCCCCGCTTGAAGGACATACAGATTATGTCTGGTCGGTTGCATTCTCGCCAGACGGCCAGCGCATTGTCTCTGGATCTGATGACCGAACGGTGCGTCTGTGGGATGTAGAAACGGGCGCACAGATTGGATCCCCGCTTGAAGGACATACAGACTGGGTTATGTCGGTTGCATTCTCGCCAGACGGCCAGCGCATTGTCTCTGGATCTTCTGACCGAACGGTGCGTCTGTGGGATGTAGAAACGGGCGCACAGATTGGATCCCCGCTTGAAGGACATACAGGCTTGGTTATGTCGGTTGCATTCTCGCCAGACGGCCAGCGCATTGTCTCTGGATCTTCTGACCGAACGGTGCGTCTGTGGGATGTAGAAACGGGCGCACAGATTGGATCCCCGCTTGAAGGACATACAGATTATGTCTGGTCGGTTGCATTCTCGCCAGACGGCCAGCGCATTGTCTCTGGATCTGATGACCGAACGGTGCGTCTGTGGGATGTAGAAACGGGCGCACAGATTGGATCCCCGCTTGAAGGACATACAGGCTTGGTTATGTCGGTTGCATTCTCGCCAGACGGCCAGCGCATTGTCTCTGGATCTTTTGACCGAACGGTGCGTCTGTGGGATGTAGAAACGGGCGCACAGATTGGATCCCCGCTTGAAGGACATACAGATTATGTCCGCTCGGTTGCATTCTCGCCAGACGGCCAGCGCATTGTCTCTGGATCTGAAGACGGAACGGTGCGTCTGTGGGATGTAGAAACGGGCGCACAGATTGGATCCCCGCTTGAAGGACATACAGGCTTGGTTATGTCGGTTGCATTCTCGCCAGACGGCCAGCGCATTGTCTCTGGATCTTATGACCGAACGGTGCGTCTGTGGGATGTAGAAACGGGCGCACAGATTGGATCCCCGCTTGAAGGACATACAGGCTGGGTTATGTCGGTTGCATTCTCGCCAGACGGCCAGCGCATTGTCTCTGGATCTGATGACCGAACGGTGCGTCTGTGGGATGTAGAAACGGGCGCACAGATTGGATCCCCGCTTGAAGGACATACAGGCTTGGTTATGTCGGTTGCATTCTCGCCAGACGGCCAGCGCATTGTCTCTGGATCTGATGACCGAACGGTGCGTCTGTGGGATGTAGAAACGGGCGCACAGATTGGATCCCCGCTTGAAGGACACACGACTCCGGTTTACTCAGCCGCATTCTCGCCAGATCGCCAGCACATTGCTTCCGGATCTGAAGACCGAACTATACGCATAACGAATACCAGCGCCACAGAAGATAGTGTGCGTCCTATCGATCTGTAAATTTGTGACATTCTGATTTGTCTAGGTACATTCTACTTCTAAATCAGTACTGCCGGGTGGGCGACGATGGATGGTTTGTCCAGCATCTAGCCAGCGACTCTTTGGGTACCGCTCCTCCGTTTCGTGCTGGGATCGAGCGGCCAGGAGTTGGCATCATGGGTCAAGTCCAGAGGCTGGGTGTCGATACAACTCAATTTGTGCACGGAGAAGAATGGACACGGGTGAAGGAAGGTGGAAAGATGCCTGAAGATCTGAAGGATGGGTAGTTGCTGTTCTCTCGCCCCATCCTATTCTCGACTGGCCGGTAAACCTGTTGTTGTAATCCTCCCGGCGTAGTGCCTGATCTCTATTCTAAGCAAGTTCTCCTACGGATCTCCAGTACTGCCAGCGCATAATCCAGACTGCACTCCTCGTTTGGTGAAAAGTAAATTCTCGAAGTGAATCATGAATTGGCGGTATACAGATATATCTCACGCTTGTAGTTCTTTGCTCTGTCTCACACTAGATCCATGCCACAACGCTTGGCTCTCGACACGTCGAAGAGACTGCAGAGTAAAACAACTGAGATCCCGAAAACGATCGATAGTGTTTCTATCCTCAGAACAACCGGCCACCAAATCCTTGCATTATTAGGAGCGAGTGCCAAACTGTTTGGCCGCTCTATCTAGCTTCGACCACCCAACTTTTCGAGAATCCTACCATGGATATAATCCATAAACTACGCAAGAAAGTTAAGAAAACTCAAGATACGATCTTGCCCGCTACCACGCCCAGTCCATCTACGAGCCTAGTCAAAGCTAGTACGGAACCGTCTGCTGCTGAACAAGATGGACCTGTGATCACTACAACACAGCCGTTGAAGATACAATCTGTGGACGATGAACAATCTCCGGGCTCGAACCATCCAATGCGACGATCCAAAATGGACAGATGGCTCGCTCGTGTAGCTCTTATGCTCAGCTTGACAAAAAGTGTTGCAGATGCTGCCGATTTTGCACCATTGAAGGGTGCCTGCGAAGCTGTTATCACAATTTTGGATTCCGTTCAGGTAGGTTTCAGATCCGATGCACTACATGCGTTCTAAGAACACTCTAGGCTATCAAAGACAATCAATACGCCTGGTCAGAGCTCCTGCAGACCATTAAAGAGCACACGAGGACGTTTCAACGACAACTAGATCAGCTAGGTATCAAAGATGTACTCGAAGAGTGCGAGGAATCTATCAAGGATCCACTTACAAACTACTCCATGTGTGCCCATCATCGTCCATTGGACACAGTCTCACCTCGAATAGTACCCTCAAAGAGTTGATGGGAGATATGCGTAGATGGCTCGATGAATCCGAGTTTGACAAAGGTCTCACTTGAAACTACTGGTTCAGCGCATAGGCACTACAAAGCTGGAGGCGGACACGATCAACGGATACAGGCAACGCCTAACGGACGCAAGGAACGAGTTGATGGTTCGTATTCCGCGTGGAAGACATGCTCCAAAGCTTATTCTGTTCCAGCATGCTCTGATGCTCTATGTCACCGTGTCTGTTAGAGCTACGGCGGAGAGGGACATATTGAAGGAACTCCAATCCAAACAACGCCAACGTCCGCAGGAATGCCAGTCGGGTACACGTGCGGAAATATTGGCTGAATGCGAAGCCTGGTTCAAAAACCCAGACTCTCCGAACGTCCTCTGGATCAAAGCTGCACCAGGAGCGGGCAAGTCGACCATTGCCTCTACCTTGGTGACTACACTCGGCATCAAAAAGACGCGTCTAGGATCGAGCTTCTTCTTCCGTCGACAAGAGACCGCAACTACGACTGCTAGCGCACTGTGGCAGGGGATTGCGTACGACCTTGCGCGACATCCTACCATTCGCAAATACCTCGCGGATAAGATGAGGAACGAGGAGATTGACTTGACGACACCGAATATCGAGATTCTTTTTCAGCAATTGATTGAAATGCCGTTGTCTACAATCAGCAACCTCTCGCAGGAACAATCACCCCTGATCATCATTGATGCATTGGACGAGTATGGTGGACTGCTCGGCGCGCGATCAACTGAATTTCGACAACTTCTGCAAACCTTCGCCACCTGGTCTCGTCTTCCAACCAACTGTAAGTTGATCGTAACCAGTCGCGAGGAGGACGACATAGCGAGAATGTTTGCTCTCAACCCTCCGCATACTATCGACCTGCTCGCTACACAGGAGACAGTCAGCCAGTCCAAACGAGACATTCAAGCACTCCTGACTGAGGAGCTTAGGAAGATTGCCACAAGGTTCACCATAGGATCCATCGAATGGCCTCAAACAACGACTATCGAAGCCTTGGCGATCAAGGCCAATGGGCTATTTATCTGGGCCTCGACGGTGATAGAGTATCTCCGTGCTGGTAATCCGAGGGAACTTTTAGAGGATATCTTAAAGGAGGATCATGTTACAGGCATGAACGCACTCTACACTACGGTCCTCCAAACTGCGTTTCTAAATCCAAAGCCAACTCTCCTGGAGGATATGAGAACTATTCTGGGCGTACTTGCTGTCGCTAAAGAGACTCTAGACATGAAAACCTTAACGGATCTCCTCGTAATGGATCCTTGGACGGTCGAATACATATGCAGTGCGCTACGGCCGGTGCTGGAATTTGACGGGGGACTTCGGTTCCGCCACCAGTCCTTTGTGGACTTTTTTTTAAATCCAAATGCGACATATTTGGTCCCTGGAATCACGACAGACACCTCCCACCGGATTCTTGCAGACCAATGTCTACGGATCATGAAGGAGAGGCTACGATTCAATATCTGCGAGATCTCATCATCCTATTTACTCAATCGGGATGTTTTGAATGGACTCTCATCTATCGAGACGTACATTCCCCGCCATTTACAGTATGCGTCGCGCTACTGGGCGGATCATCTACATTACACTCTCCCAAGTGAGAAAACGCTGCGCCTCATTCAATATGTTTTCAAGCTTCACTTCCTTTCGTGGCTTGAAGTCGCAAGCCTAAGTTTTGTGGACGAGGTCCCTCTATGCTTATTGCCTCGTGCGCGTGGCTGAAGGTAACTTTAATGCGACCAAAGACTGGTTGATTGATTTCTTTTAGGTGAATGGTAGCCTCGATCTGGTATCACTTGCAGAGGACATGCGCCAGTTCACCGTACACTTTATCGAGGTGATCCAAAGCGTCCCCGGTATCTACCTCTCGGCTTTACCGTTGTCTCCTCCACGATCCGAGGTGCGCCAGAGGTACCACCGTCAGTATCCAAGTACACTTCTCATTCATGCAGGTGGATATCAACGGTCACCACACTCGTTTCATGCTTCGCGGCCATACTAGTGCTGTGGGTGCCGTCGCATTTTCGCCGGCTGGCCACCGAGTCGTCTCTGGATCTGATGATGAGACGCTGCGTCTGTGGGATGACACAGGCGCACAGGTTGATTGCCGCTCAGGGACATGCGGGTATGGTCTGCTCAGTCGCATTCTCGCCAGATGGTCGCAGCATCGTCTCCGTCCTATGACAGAACAATACGTCTATGGGATGTAGATACAGCGCAAATTGGAATGCCACTCGAAGGACATGCAGATTGGGTTATATCGGTCGCATTCTCGCCAGACGGCCAACGCGTTGTTTCTGGATCTCGTGACAAGACAATACGTCTATGGAATGCAGAAACGGGTGCACAGATTGGAGGTCCACTCGAGGGCCACGTGGGCTCCGTCAACTCAGTCGCATTTGCGCCGGCTGGTCACCGAATCGCCTCCGGATCCGATGATAGAACGATGCGTCTGTGGGATGGGGAGACAGGCGCGCAAATTGGATTGGCATTTGGAGGGCACACAGGCTGGGTTATGGCGCTCGCATTCGAGCCAGAGGGCCACCATATCGTTTCTGGATCTAGTGATCAAACGGTGCGTTTGTGGAATGTAGAAATGGGTGCACAGATTGGATCCCCGCTCGAAGGCCACACAAGTAGCGTCACGTCGGTCGCATTCTCCCCAGACGGCCGCTTGGTCGTGTCTGGATGCGAAGAAGGAACGGTTCATCTGTGGGATATAAAGACGGGCGCGCAGATTGGATCGCCACTTGAAGGCCACACGAACTGTATCAACTCGGTCGCATTCTCGCCAGATGGTCGCCAGATTGTCTCTGGATCTGATGACGCAACAGCGCGGCTGTGGGATGTAGAGTCAGACACGCAGATTATGTCGCCGCTCCAAGGCCATACGAGTTGGGTTAACTCGGTTGCTCTCACGAGATAGCGACCGCATTGTTTCTGGATCTAGCGATCAAACAGTGCGTCTATGGGATGTGGGAGACGGGGCACAGATTAGTCACCAAAGGCCACATAGATCGGGTTACGTCGGGTCACATTCGCCAGATAGCCGCCGTATTGCTTCTGGATCCTACGACAGAACGGTAAGGCTTTGGGATATAGAGACGAGGCACAGATTGGACCCCGCTGAGAGGCCATACCAGTTGGGTTATGTCTGTCGCATTCTCGCCCGACGGCAGCCAAATTGTCTCTGGATCCGATGATCAAACAGTGCGGCTGTGGAATTTAGAGACGGGGATACAGATTGGACCCCCGCTCCAAGGTCACAAGCGTTCCGTTAATTCGGTCGCTTTCTCGCCAGACGGCCATCGCGTTGTTTCTGGATCCTCTGATACCACGGTGCGCCTGTGGGATGTAGATACAGGCGCACAAATAGGGTCACCACTCGAAGGACATAAAAATTGGGTTCGGTTGGTCGCATTTTCGCCTGACGGTCAAACCGTTATTTCTGGATCTGATGACAGGACAATACGCCTGTGGGATGTCGAGACGGGGCGCAAATTGATCCCCGCTGGGAGGACATGCGCGTTTCGTTACCTCAGTCGCTTTCTCGCCAGATGGTCGGCGCCTTGTTTCCGGATCCTATGACCAGACAGTGCGTCTATGGGACGTAGAAACAGGGATTCAGATTGGATTACCGCTCGAAGGACATACGGCTTGGGTCCACTCGGTGGTATTTTCTCAGGATGGCCGACATATTATTTCTGGATCAGTCGACACGATACGTATATGGAACATCACAACAGAAGGATCTGTGCGTATTATCGATGCAACATTTGGTAATATACTAATTTGTCTAGACGCATCCAATCCCAAATCGTTACTGTCGGGTGGGCAATGATGGATGGTTGTTGGGTCCAAATGGTCAACGACTCTGTTGGATCCCCGCCTCAGTTTCGTGACGGGCTTGAGCGACCAGGAGTTCGTATCATAGGCCGGGTCCAGAGGTTGAGTGTCGATACAACCCAATTTGTGCACGGAGAAGAGTGGACGCGAGTGAAGGACGGTGGGACGATTCCCGAAGATGTCATAGGAACAGATGATTAGATTATATGTCGCTACGAGTTCAAAGCAAGTAGGTTCAGCGACATATTTGCGGCCTCTTTGGATCTGTTGTCGACTGGCCGCTCCTTGTTGTAATACATCTACTTGTTTCCCGACATGGCACTATCTCTCTTGTGTGGGCCCCTCGACGTATCCTTAGTCGCTGGTGGACAGCCTGGGAGTTCAACGCCAGCGCATCCCTTGGTCCCTTCCTTCCACGAGCGGTAGGACCATGGCCACCGCAGACACTCCTTCTTCTGCTCCAAATGCACCCAATGCATTCCGTTTCCTTTCGGGTGCTTCGTCACTCGTCTTGCTCCAAGTTTTGACCCGAGTCGCGACCTTTGTCCTGAACCAGGCCCTTGTGCGCTTTTCGACACCTCAGGTGTTTGGGACCGCGTCAATCCAATTCGAACTTTTACTTTCTTCCATCCTCTTCATCTCCAGAGAGGGCGTGCGGTTAGCGCTCCTCCGTTCAACAGACAAGAAGGATGAAACGACGCCCGAGACGAATGAAATAACCTCTTCTCCTAAAATAGATTCTACACCTTCCAACTTGCACAAACGTAAAGGTGGCAAGGCGGACACATCACCACAAGCGGATCAACTATCGACGCATAAAGCTTCTGCAGACGTCCTCAGCTCGAATATAGCAACCTTACCCGTTCTTTTTGGCCTCTGTTTGTCATTGGTCCTCCCAATGGCATACATCTGGACGGCGTCACCAGAATCAAGTGCTCAACCGCATTTTCGACTCTCCATCCTCATATATACAGCATCGGCAATGTTGCAATTGGCTGCAGAACCGATGTATATTCTCGCACAGCAGGAGGAGCTGAACTTTACCGCTCGTGTTCGCAGCGAAGCAGCCGGCGTCTCCCCGTGCCGCTATTACTGTAGGTATTCTCGTCGTGGCAGAGCGACTTCATCCTGCTGGTGAAAAGACA
>CAJVGD010000039.1:0-31397 GCA_910890315.1 Serendipita indica DSM 11827
GGTATGTCTCTCCGCTCTGACTACTATACAGGTAGACCAAGGAGTAAATGATTAGCAAAGGATTACATCTGTTCTTCGACAGTTCGGACAAACTAGGACTTACTGAAGGAAGCTCCATGCTGTACTATATATGGACTTTGACTATGACTATTTAGCAGAGTACATTGAGCCGTTTGTGTTTCTTGGTCCTTGTCCACGAAGAATGCCGTTCACGGTTTGGGAACAAGTTTGGTGATACGCAGAGACCACTCTGTGCTCAGTAGGCGACCTTGGCCTATGCACCAAACGGTCTCTGAATAGTGCAGGGTACATTGTATCAAGGGAGACAGCATAATCCACGCGTCGCTGAACTGGGCTACCATGTCTAGGAGACATCTGAAAGAGGGACTTATGCTGCACATAATCCTCATCTTCCTCAATCTTGATGGCAATCTTCTCGTCATCCTCTCCAATTTCGTCTTTTGTAATTGGATCATTATCCCACACCACTTGGAAACCACTTGGCTTGGGTGAAGTGTGACCCCAAGGGCGACTGAGCTCGTCTAAGCTGTCAGAATACCTGTTCTATCGTCTCAGGTGCTCCTGAGTACTCATTGGTTCATATGTGCGAGAATTGTGTCCTAGAAGACTAGTTGATTGGGCAATGCGCGATCTACTAGTTGATCCAAAGACATCATCTCTTCGAGTAAACTTGTCTACAGGACGAGGTCTGTACATGTAGAATTTGCTGGTATTTGTTGGTATTTATTGGATATGAAATTTGCAGTTGAGTGTGTTGTCTGATCGTTTATGTCGACCTGAAGGCTTTTACTGAGTACTTACTGAGTAGATCTTGATCGCCGTGAGTTCTAACTATCTAGTGGCGTTCTAGTAGTCTCAGTCTGGCTGCTGAGTGTGAACTGATTCAGAGATACTGTTGATCTGGTACAGAGAATAATCGTAAAAATAACCTTGTTCGTCCAGGACAGTTTCCAAAGGTCTTATATACCTATTCAAAGAGGCGGTGTTACTGCCCCCGCAGTTCCGCAGCCTACAAGTCATGGACTGTGCCCGCAGTTAGAGTACTGCAAGCGCAGCTACATTACTACGTTAAAGTGAGATCATATGTAGTGCTTACTGAGCATAATGAAGCATATATGGTGACTAGGCTGCCGCAGCACAATTCTTACCTAGCCACCTTGAAGAGGGTGTCAATCATGAAGCATAGAGGGTGATGGGAGCAAGGGGAATGGAGGCGGGTCTAAAGAATAGTCAAAGTATCCATTCGTGTATCATTTGGACTCAGCCAAAACCTCTACGGCCAATCGAATTGGACTGGAGAGAGGTTTCTGGAGAGAGGTTTCTGGACATTATTCAGGCATAGCGGTGTTTATTTTGGCATAATTGACCATCTTCCAGTGTAATTATTCATTGAAATCCAAAAGCTTATGAAACGTATTGCTTTATGGCTTGAACAGATTCGCGTAACAAGAGACATTACAATATAGGGGAGAGAGAACAAGAGGCTAGATGTGGGGAAAGAAGTCTGACCACTCGACGTCTCGATATGCCTCGAGTGGGAGCGTGGCAAGCGTCACTAATGCCAGGACAATCGTTATTCCTCGTCCAGCAAGGTATAAGAGCGGTAATAAAAAAAGGGAGTACCAGATCAAATCACCCATGGTTTTGGACAGCACGTTGCGAATGAGTTGCGCAAAGACGAGGACTACGATTGCTGCAGGCGGGGCTGCAGTCATGACAATCGTCGCGAATCGCCAGAGAAATTGCATATGATGGGATGGCATGGGTGATGACCATGCAAGAAAGTGGACAGTACCAAACACCATCCCAACAATGATCGTGGTCAACATACCGGAAGTATCGCTGAAAGTCCAGAGATCACTGATGTAACCAGAGTGAAACATTGGAATTCGTTTCATACTCCGCAGATCAGTGAGCTCTCCCTGGGTGCCCGTGACATACGCAAACGCCAAACCCCAGAAGTCGGCGATTTCCATATCCGTCTTCAGCTCCTCTTGCTCATTTGTACGTGGTGGGAGTGCTTGATATACACGTATAGGGAACTTCACTCGGTATGGCTTGTCCCACCATGCAATGTACATTGCCACAGTGAGTAGAGTATATCCAAGCGTAATGACCTCGAGCTCTGTGAGTGGTAGTTCACTGGCTTTTCGCGCAATACACTGAGAGATGAACCAGAGTGTTTGGGCAATGACAAGAAACTTGGCCAATCCATCGCTCTTGCACTTGTCGTCCAGCTCGGCCGGAGTAGGTAGGACGAGTTTGCCAACCTCAATGAGACGACAGACATCAAATTCATCCAGAGGATGAATAGGTTTGCCGAACGCTTCAACTCGATTGGCCCCTGTTGTACTCCAGGCAACTTCTGCTTCTATACCTGATTTATTGGGCAATAGGCGAGCCATCTCACTGTTCCTCTCACCCATTTCATTTGTAGGCAAGGTAGGGTCTCGTTCAAAGAGGTGGAAGCCGCCCATTAGGATGAAGAAGCCGTGCTGACGAGTGACCTCTAAACAAGTAGGTTAGTATCAAACACAAGAATCTTTCTATATCTTACCAGTCTTCTCATCCTGCAGCTTACGAATACTTTTGGCTAGTTTAGTGGCTTTGGTGAACTGGAGAACGGCTATTCCCAGCACCCATTCGGGGAACACCAGCGTCACGAACATGGGGACCACGGTGCATCTCACAAATGATTTTATCCAGATCTTGAACCGGGCTATGTAACTCAAACCTCTGGTGTCTACGGGCTCGGGGACGTTGAGATGAAGGGCCACCCAAATGCATAAGAAGATCGTGGTGAGACAGCTCAAGACGATCCCAGGCAGACTTCTGTACTGATTAGCGCATGATGGCAGACATTCTGTCGTATTTGATGCGAGATTTTGAGCGGCGCGGCTTGAGAGCGTGTAAACGGCGACTGCAAGAGCCATGACAAGAATGAGGGACCCAGCTTCTCCAGGGTACTCTACATATATTTGTAAAATTCGTATCTAACCGAAATCTGTAAGCTGGCATGCACGTGCCTGCTGGCCCGTAGAGTGGCCGGTTAACAACGAATCAAAAACAACATTATGGTAGCCTTTATATAACTTCAAAATTATTATCAACTCGAAATCTGTAAGCTGGCATGCCCGTGTCTACTGGCCCCTAAAGCTACCACATCAGTGGCTGGTCAACAACGAATCAATTTGTACTCCTGATGACGACCGCGACAGGGATCGCAGTAGACCCTGACGGACAAGTACCGTCAGATACAAAGCTGTACCTGCGAGCTAGTCCGCTCGCTACATGTGGAATACAAGCCCTAGCCATGGGTATTTGAGAAAAACTGTATTTAGTAGATGTTGTAGTACTCGCCATGTCCGTCCCGCCTGTGCTGTACTACATATAAAGAACGGTACCCCCATGAACAGTAGGTCGCACCGTGAGCTGCCCTCTAAAATCTCAGAAATAATCCCAAGATGTAATATAACCTTTAGTTGAACAATAAGCACCTCTGCGGCACTCTCTGTGGCCGCCAAGGGTTCAAAACTATACACAGGCTACCGTCGTCTTGAGCACGGGACAGGTCCGAGAGCTACGTAGATTTTGTGTACTACATCCATCTCAGTCCCACGTGTCATGCAGGGCTATGCCGCAAAGCACCAAAAGCTACGTAGACTTTGTGTACTACATCCATCCAAGTCCCACGCGTCGTGCAGGGCTACGTGTGGGACTATGCCGCAAAGCGCCGAAAGCTACGTAGATTTCCTGTACTACATCATCCTAGGTCCCACACGTCATACAGGGTGATGCCATGAAGCGCCGAAAGCTACGTAGGTTTCCTGTACTACACCCACAGAGCTCACACGCGCTGTACACCATTGTATGTGCCAAGTGCCGTGCAGGGCTTCGTTGCTTGATGACTAACCTAGAAAGGATATTCAGGAGAAACCAAAGCGAAAATACGCGATTGGGTACCCTTATACACAGCAAAAAGGATAGAAACAACACCGAGTAGTGCTGCGTCGGATAGATCAGACTATAGGCATAGGCATTGGCAAAGCCATCTGGCGAGAATCCGAGGGCGTGGACCAAGCGTTCGCAGCCCTCCAATGAGACCTACGTAGATTGTTTGTACTACATCTATCTAGGTCCCACATGTCATATGCCGCCCCATGTCCCACGTGCTGTGAGGGCTTCGTCGCTTAGCGATTAGCCTAGTAAGGATACTCAGGGGAACCTGAAGCGAAATGCGTGAATATATGCTCTTATGCACGTCGAAAAGAATGTAGACAATATTGATGAGCAGTCCTGCGTCAGACAGGTAGGACTGGGATATATTCACTTAATTGTGCAAGAGGGGTCGGTCGGACAGATGGCGAAGGAATCGAGCGGCTATGGAGTGGGCATAATCATCTCTCAGGAAGTACGTCAAAGATGACTTACGGAAACCGGCTCGATACTCTCAACCATCACCTACTTGACTGGAACATGCGCAAGATTCGCCGTATGGGTAAGATGGAGAATTTAGCACGCAAATGCTCATACGCGGTCTAGGTCCTGATCTCCATCAACGACTTATGAAAGCACGAAATCAAGTACGGCTGCATTCATCCAACTATGACAAGTTTGCAGATGCATTAGATCCGGTATAAGTTCAGGTATGGACTTATCTAAGTCATAGCTATATAGTTCTAACTATCTAGAGGCATGGGTTGATCTTGAAGAGAACTATATTCCCTCCGTTGGCCAACAAAGCGTCTACAAGGCGGCTGCTGGAAAAGGTAGGCCCTATTGTAATCCAAAGTCAGCTTAAACTAATCGAGCTATTAGAGGCAACCAGAGAAGACATTATTGCGACCATCACTCACAGTGAGATGGGGGACAGTGCCCAGCCACCACTGCCAAACTTGTCTATCCATGTTCTGTGGATGAACAAAGGACTAGATATTCAGCGGGAACAGTAAGCGCCACATACCACTTTGATGATACTTGATGCTCGAATGTAGGCGGCGATTACAACTGCGAAGCCAAAAGATCAACAGTGGGGCCATGGAAATAGATCACGACAGGTTGCGGAATTCACGCCAAGCTCTCTGGATGCGAATAAATGCATGGCGCACACAGGCTCCCGAAGAGGTCCCACAGGTTGACGAAGAAGCTGACTTCGCCCATTGCGACAGCAATCCGGAGGATGAAGAACTCATTCTTCCGTCTTCACTCGAAATAGAGTGCAGACCCAAGGATTTCACAAGCGTAGAGATCGAGCTTCGAAAAGGACAGGCCAACCAATCCCTCCAAACTCTTCGGCGGCTACTCTCCCAACAGCTCGTCCTGCGTCGAGAGGTACGAGTAAGCATTCGGGGACAGCACGCGGCAACTCGTGCAAATGGGCTCTTCGACAGAATTGGATCTCAGATAAAGGAATCGGCTAATCTTTATCGCTGCGCTCTTTCGGCCATGCATACGCTTGGCATGGATTCCAGATTGCTCGACCTTTACCGTGTTAGTTTACACTAGTGTACATTGGATATTGTCTGTACATTTCACCCGTAACGTAGCTGTCCAGATTGGACGATGCGTCGCTGGTGGCAGTGGTCCCTCACTTGATTAATCTACGACCGTTGTGGGGTGAGACCACCGACTCTTTCATACGACCGTTTCTGACGCCCTACGCTAGTTAATCAGACGTTGTCTATTAGGTAGTGTATTGATTCGGTTAATCTACGACCGTTGTGGGTTAATCAGACGTTGTCTATTAGGTGGCGAATAATACTTAGCTGGGGCGAGCGTGTTCACCAGTCTAAACCCGCTTATTGACGGAGGGTATCGACGTGGGAGGGTACAGGAATGTCTCTGCTAGTTAAGGCATGTACATAGAGTCTTATATAGCAAGGGTCAACATTGGAACGAGGAAAGAGCGATGGGAAACGAAGCATGTGCTAAGGCCGTCGCTATGAGGGTATATGCAATAGAGGCTATGAAGAGAAGGGTGAAGAATGTGATGTGGAAGGGGCAACGAGTGTCACGGGTGCGGTTATGATGTGTGTGACAAGGAGAAATCCTCGAAACCTTACAGGAAACAATGACAAGTGCGTTCAGAATGGGGACGGAATAGGATACAAAGTTGTAGGAGGGATGTAAAATGATAATTCTATGTGATTCGCGTCGTTTTCTCCGACTGGACGAGATCTCCCCGGCGATTCCTGAGCGAGAGCGAACTCTGGACAATTAGTGATCTCCAGAGCGACCTACTGCGTCAGCGATGTGAAGAGCAAGCTGTACAGCTGCGAAGGCAAGTTTACTTTGCAAAACTGAGGCAAAAGGCTAAAAGCCACCGACGTGGTTTACTGGGAAAAAGGTTTTTTTCCATGGCTGGCGACCAATTAGTCACATAGCACTATGTAAATGTGGTAGAAAAAATGGTGAAAGATATCAGATGTGCGAAGGTATGAGAAATACCCTTATAAAACTACTAGTGGTGCACCGCCTCCTTTGCCAGTTTGCGCGTCACATTTGCCTCGTCTCTAGTTGCCTTGCTGATACACAATCGGGCTTCTTTGAATAGCCTAGTATGCAAATTCGATTTTACTTCGAATTATGAACATCATTTTAGACTCGCCTCAATTTCCTTAGAATTCCTCTAGATTTCACCTGTATATTCCACCTCAGCTGGAGATGACTAGGAAGAATATGCTTGTCAGCAGTCCTAGTCACTCACTATGACTCAGTTTGGTTGATAGTTATGACTAGGAGCCGGGCCTGAGTCAGAGGTGAACTGAGCCAGGTTGGCTGGATGACAGACCAGAGTCTATAGAATCGAGTCAGTAGCTTCATAAGACTCTGAATCGATGACTAGGAAGCACGGTCACATCTGAAAGGTATAAAAGGCGCTGTAGATAGTCTCCCCTTTGAACAAGATTATTTTTAGAATTATTCCCTCTGTAAGATCGGCAGTATCTCTACCTAAGTTCACACTCAGCAGTCAAACTGAGACTACTAGTACGCCAACTAGATAGTTTAAACTGACCTAGCGATCAGAATCTTCATAGTGAGTACTCAGAATAGTCTTCTAGCTGACCGCGTTGTGCACCCTTAGTTACCAAGTATTATACTTGCGTAAATTCATTATTAAATACGTAAATCAGTATGAGCTCTCTCAGATCACGGAAACACCCTTGGGAAAAGGAGAATCGCTCCAAGAGTCATAGTAGAATTAATCTGGGAAGTTCTTCGATGTATGCAGGTCGCTCTTATGAGCCTCTTAGTGATCCTGAACGCACTAAGCCTTGGGATAAATATGCATCTGACCTAGATGCATTTATTCATGATCCTAATGAGCCTCCTCGCGCTTCACCTCTCAGGATTAAGTTTGACAGTACATTATATGAGGATGAGGACGATTATGAAGAGGATTATGACTCTACAGCCATCAAAATAGAAGAGGCTGAGGAGCCTGACACTTTGGCTCGTTTCAGGTCCTTCTCAAGGTCTCATGGTTCACCTCATGAGCTTGACCCTCAAGCCAAACAAGTGTATCCCAGTTTATCTAAATATACATTTATTCAGAGACCAAGTTCACCTAAGGCTCTACAATCTGTATCTGATAACACGGATAGTCATGTCAGCTATAAGGCGTGCCAAGTCGGGGCAAAGAGCCTTTCTAAAGTGACTTTCGTCCCCAACCAGCTCGTTTGAGCAGAATCAAGGTCTCTTCACTGTATCATCCCCTTGTTACAGTGGCAAACCAAGCCGCATTGTATCTGAGATACAGTGGGCTCCAAAACTGTTCCAATGTTGGTCACAGGTGGCTTGTCGGCCCGATTACTCAATAAGGGCCTATACTAAACTCATGAAATCTTTATGATAGATAGATTAGCTTCTTATCCCATATCTCCATGATCTCTGAATCATATTCTCAGGCACTCCGCAGGAGCGGCAAGACTAATCAGATTTTATTGTCCCCACTGGGCAATAATACCATTTTGTTGGAAGTGCAAGCACGGCTGACACGAAGAGTCAGCGGAGCCAGGCTCTCCGCAGGCTAATCACTATAGCCTCATAGTTTATCCTAGTTAGTCATCATCAGCTCGAGCATGTATATAAGGAGCTATGAGCTGCGTCTCGATCTAATATATAGAACTTATCTCGCCACTCTCATTCGTCTACCAGGACTCACCGCCTGAAGAGTCTCTGCGTATATATTCGCTCTACATAATCTGTACACACATAGTATTCTACACATTTATATCCTAGTCTGATACATTTACTCATAACTATGAGCTTGTTCGAACTTTGGTCCACATTGTCCCACACTGGAAATTAGTGAAATCGAGTTTGGTTGCTCTAAGGTGACTTGAAGTGGGTATAGTCAGAACAAGGCATGGGTGCTTCAGTCCATAACGATTATTAGGTGGTACCCAGAAGAGGTATTGACCAGAAGACTGCACCCATCCATCAGGCAGCAAAGAACAATCACCAAATCCAGGTATAACGAGAACTGGATCAGTGGAAAGAGACTTGATATGGCCAGAGAGACGTGTTCTATTTTGTAGATTACCTACATTTAGCATACGGTCAGTCGCCATAACAAACTGATGCTACAAACCAAAGAGACATTCAGAATCAACTCACCGTTGTCCAAGCTCGAGATTTGAATTGTCCTACCAATGGAGCCAGAGACAACTTGTGTGCCATCTGGTGAGAATGCGAGAGCATTGACTGAGCCTTCATGACCTCGGAGGGGCTCTCCTATTGGCTGGCCAGTCTCTGCATCCCACTGTTGAATTGTCTTGTCCCAAGAGCCAGAAACGATTCGCGTGCCATCTGGAGAGCACGCAACAGCGTTGACTGAGGATTCATGACCTCGGAGGGGCTCTCCCACTGGCTGGCCAGTCTCTGCATCCCACTGTCGAATTGTCCTGTCCCAAGAGCCAGAGACGATTCGCGTGCCATCTGGTGAGAATGCGACAGCGTTGACTGAGGATTCATGACCTCGGAGGGGCTCTCCCATTGGCTGGCCAGTCTCTGCGTCCCACTGTTGAATTGTCTTGTCCCAAGAGCCAGAGACGATTCGCGTGCCATCTGGAGAGCATGCAACAGCGCTGACTGAGTCTTCATGACCTCGGAGGGGCTCTCCCACTGGCTGGCCAGTCTCTGCATCCCACTGTCGAATTGTCTTATCGTCAGAGCCAGAGACGATTCGCGTGCCATCTGGTGAGAATGCGACAGCGTTGACTGAGCCTTCATGACCTCGGAGGGGCTCTCCCACTGGCTGGCCAGTCTCTGCATCCCACTGTCGAATTGTCTTGTCGTCAGAGCCAGAGATGATTCGCGTGCCATCTGGTGAGAATGCGACAGCGTTGACTGAGGATTCATGACCTCGGAGGGGCTCTCCCATTGGCTGGCCAGTCTCTGCGTCCCACTGTTGAATTGTCTTGTCCCCAGAGCCAGACACGATTCTCATGCCATCTGGAGAGAATGCAACCGCTGTGACACCATTCTGATGACCTAACAGCGTTCTGGGAAGCCCAGGAAATGTTTCTTCAACCCCTCTGGTCACTATTAATGAGTTCATGTGCTCGTTTAAACCCTCCGTACGTAGTAACGACTTCAGTGGAGTGAATGGGAGCGCTGTGATGTAGATATGCGGCGCGCTGTCTTGGATTGGCACAGCAAATGCCATCAAGAACCGTCTGATGTCATTCATCCGGTCTCTAACCTCTTCCTCGAGCTATTCATTGCTTTAGCAATCGGACGGTTTCAGATAGACCACTCACACTCTTATGTTGCCACGCAGCTCGCAGTCCAGATACTGCCTGCATCACTCCTCCAGTCACGCTCAAGATCTCCATCCAATAGAGAGCGAATGGACTCTTGACTATATGCGCCAGCTCATTCCTTAGCTTGCGTACCCAGTCACTGTCCATTGCGGCCACATGGAACGACCAATGCAAACTAGCATAGCGAAGCCTCCGCGAAATGAATTTCGCCACCCGGGCGTCAAGGTCTGTAATCTGCCTATTCAGATAGAAGGATGACTCGATTTGGCAAATATTAAACTTGAGCCCCTCCTTGCGCGATTTGAGAGTGTGAAGACACCATGATGCTGCTTGGCCATGTGCACGGGCAGTATCAATAGCTATTCCATTGCCGCTTTCTTTATTTCCGGTGATGCAACATCGCCGAAGGTATTCGACAAAGGTGGGATGGCGAAACTGGACCAAGTGCGCGATTGGGTCCTCCTTGAGTACACTTCCTAGAACTCGTACCAGCGCATTGGCACTCCCTCGTCCTTTGGTATGCTTGATAAGATCGTCCAAGTCGTCGCTAGTAAGCGGCTCGCGTGCAGAAAGCAGTATACCGAGCATTTCAACGATGACTGGTTGGGACTCTTGCTCAATCCGCTCGAAAATCACGTCGTATAGACCGTCGATGGCACCAGGCTCATCGATGGACATCAGGCGATCATATATGACCTCGGTAT
The DNA here is from genome assembly GCA_910890315.1 of Serendipita indica DSM 11827. NCBI lineage: Eukaryota > Fungi > Basidiomycota > Agaricomycetes > Sebacinales > Serendipitaceae > Serendipita > Serendipita indica. The sequence goes on from CAJVGD010000039.1 coordinate 10,493, forward strand.
TGATCACCGATAACTTGTTGTCGAGCATCCGGCACGCAGTGCTTGCCCAAATAAATAGCCCGTCGGCCTTATTGACCAGTCGCTGCCTCTTATCATAGGCTAGCAGACTGCCGAGCGATCGATGGACATAAGTCCCAATGTCATCGATATTATCACGATGGATTGTATCGTGGAGGCGGTCTGTCAACTTGGATTTGATCGAAAGAGGTTGTAACACTGTTTCGATGACAGGGTCTGGCCGGCTTGTGATGAATATCCGAAGATTCTTACTCTCAGAAGCGGCAGAAGCGAGAGTCTCAACCACTTCCCTTCTCTGTGGTCCTGACTTTCATTCGTCGAGTGCGTCTAAGACGAGAACTACTCGCATCTGTAGATGCTAGAGGGGACCGGTGATGAGCATTCGGAACTGCTGATCAAACGAAGCTCGCAGGAGAGCGGAATTCCGTTTTATGACCTCGGCAATCGATGTCCCAAGCTCAGGAATATGTTGAGCGAGTTCCCTCGCTATGGTCGAGCAAAACCTTTCGGTGTTTGAGGCTTCGCTGCTTGCCATGGAGAAGAAGAATCCGCCACCTAAGATTCCCTGCTTCTTCCACTTTTCCATCACAGTCATCGCGACGGTCGATTTTCCAGAGCCAGCTATATCACATAGCCAGAATATCGGTTTTTCTGATGAATCGCCATCGGCCCATTGCGAGATTGTCTCGAGGACAACCTGGCGAGTTCCTTGTAGACAGGTGGTATGGACCGAAGATGGGGCGAAGGCGACTATTGGCATCTGAGATATGAAAACCGCATCGTCTTGAAAATATGAGTAAACCTTCGTGTACACGAGGTAGTTCATACCTGGTTGAGGGATGGTTCCTCCCTTCACGACGGCTACTCGTGGGTCAGGAATGAATCAGCGATGAGTATGTTACGAACTGCGCAAGCTATTCTCCATAAACCATTTTTTGTGCACAGCATCGGGGGCGTTCTCAGCGCACTCCGTGAGATAGTAAGCAACTGCTTGGTAATCTTCGCTCTCTTCCGTCTGGAATCTGACAAGGTTCTGGTGATCGCTATGGAGTACGATCGCAATAGCGTTTTGATCGCCAGCGATCACCGCCGAGTGATACGGAACATTCTATAATCCAGTTAACACCCATCCATCAGACGATTCAGTGCACCTACCAGATGTATCTGCTGTTCTTCGGCTCCGGTGCTGTATTCCTCGCAGAAGAAGACGCTGTTTATCTTTTTACTCGCGGTGAGATACAAGCTCTGGATGTTTTCGAGTTCATCCGAGTGAGCGTGAAGGTTCTTGGCAATGACTTCTGTCGATTCCATACATGGTGCTGCCAGGCGAACGATCTTCTTAAGGAGCGTTTCTTCTACGCCGGAATGCGGGGTTCCAAAGAAGAGGATGGAATGGGTGGATACCACGATATTTCGTAGGCCGTCTTTTGATTCCAGGTCCTCATTGTTGCATATGACAAGCGCCTATGAGACCGTCAGGGTCAAAATGTAGTGGACATCCTCGGACGAACCCATTTGAGAATGATGCCTCCCAAATCGTGAGCAACAAAGATGATGGGGCGCTAGGGTGATTAGGGAAGAAGGCACCGGTTTACGGATGCCACTCACTCGAGGAGCATCTTTACGCTTCCGTAAATAGAGCCAGACCGACGGCGTGGCGGCGCATAGTCTGGGTCGATACGCACTCCGTACTGTGAGTGTCGGCGTCGTAGCCATAGGTCAGGATACGGGCACGAGGCAATGAGGACGGCAAGAATTGGCGTAGCCAAAGAACGCCATCGTCTGTCATCCAAGTCTTTTCTCTGTGACCATTCAAGCCGTGGATTGCTATGATACTGGAGTGGGGAGGTCAGCACGAAGCGACTACAGCGCCCCGAATGTGCTTACTCGACGGTGGGATCCTCTGGGCATACCAATTCCAGGAATCCAAGGTCTTCCTTCTTGGGTTTGGATGTAGAGGATTTCAATGTTCTAGGATGTTCACTTGCAGCAGTCCGATCGTTCACTCGTTGCCAAAGTCGGGCAACATAATTTAGGCCTCGTGGAAATGGCCGTGCTTTGCCTTGCTCTTGTGACATTGTGCGCTCTTGAGTTGTTCGAAGAGTCGATAGTATTGTCTGAACGGGCCTTAGGACGCGCTGTAGGGGTCTTACGGTCCTAGAGGTGTCGGGGAGCAAGCCTCATTGCTTCCAGACGAACCAGCCGGATGACCGGTCAGTAGACTGATATGAATCGTCCAATCGCAGTTCGATTCGATAGACGCGAGAGTCTGATTGGTGTGTGACTTTGTATTCGGATAAGATGGCATCCCAGAATAGCGGTACTAAACACGTCCACCAGCATGTGAGTACTCGCTGGGATTTGGCAATATATGGCCAAAACGAGTTGACCTTTGTTTGACCGAGTGTTCGTGCCGACCGCGACTCTGTAGTCTGCGGTTCTCGTCCATTGCGCTGCGAGTTGTACCAAATATGTACAAGAAACTCTAGTATAATACAGGTTGATTCCTTTTCTACCGCAACGGTGCCCTGGGAAGCGTCCTTGGTGACTCTTCTACGGCTAGCTGCTCACGATGCGACTCTTTCGCCTTGAAAGTATCAACGGTCGAGGCCTCAGCTCACCTCAAATCGACTCTCACTTCTTTGGCGTCGATCTGTTCCAACGTTGGAGATTTGAGCCCGTCATCTAGCAGCCGCAGTCTAGCTCTATTCGACTCGGAGCGACCTTGGTATCGCTCGTTCAATCATCATGAGTGCGTAGTCTCATTCTACTCGACGCTCGACGTCTCCACGCGTTTTCTGGACTTGCTGGCTAACATATTCGAGGTCGAATATATCGTTTGAGCCAGAGATGAGCTTTATTTAGTACCAAACGTGTATTCTCTAGTCAAGCAGCGCCTTTCGGGGTCAGTCGTTATGCTTGAGAGCGTCCTGGACAAGAATCATGGTCACGATGGGTGGGAAAAGGACGTCAGTTGAACGCTCCAGTAGACATGCGCCTGCAGAGATATGTTTCGCGATAGCCATTGGATCCAGTGCGAACGTCGACGCGCTACTGCGCGCAGTGTCAAGATTCGCAGCGCGGCGGATGCACATCTTTTTTTTTTTTTTTTTTTTTTTTTGTGTTAAGTATTATTGTGCAGTGGCACCGCCAATATAGCACATTGTCTAACTGGAGCCCACTTACTGGGTTACCCTCGGTTTCATTGGCGCGTGCATCTCCTTGAAGGCAGGCAGTTGTCGCTCTCCTCGCCGAGATCTCCCTCTGGGTGTGGCTCTGCTACGCTACTTTTGCTTGCTTTCAATCGCCTTGACTGTCTGTGAAGTTGGTTTGGTTTCGATACGCGTTGTCTCTCTGGTGAGTTGGTTACTCTCTTTCCCTTCCGTTTGTATCCTCCCATCCCATCTTCAACCTCCCCGTCCTCCTGATAAACTTCAACATCTCCTTGATTCCCTCCTTTGTCCCTAGTATCTCCGCTGGTTCTCTTGTCTTCTCACGCAATGCTCCTTCCCATTCGGCTCGCGCTGCATTGTACGCTGGGCAGATGTGGAGGAGATGAGTTATGTTTTCTGCATTTCCCTCTCCACAGTGTGGGCACCACAGTGCATCCGCTCTGTTGATGCGGTTCAGATGCTTGTTCAGTCCGATATGTCCTGTATGTAGCTGAATAAGTGCCGCTGCTTCTGCTCTTGTTAGCTCGTCTGTGATTTGGAGATATTTGTTGGATGGCATTGTCTCGTCGATGGGCCTGGTCCTGTTGTACCATGCTGAAGATTTCCACTTGTCGTGTGCTGACTTCCTTGCTGCAAGTTTGAGTTCCTGTCTGAGTGCCGAGATATTCTGCGGGAGGGTGTCCTTTGTCCATGGTGGGAGTGTTGCTGCTGTGGATGATCCATCTGTGATGGCCTTCTTGGCCTCCTCGTCCGCTGCTTCGTTACCCTCGATCCCTTCATGACCTGGGACCCACGTGAGAGTGATCTGAGTCGATCGATTGATCCTCGTCTCGTCATCGCTCGCCTCTACGAGTTCTTGTCTACGCTTTTGATCGTTGCGCAGTTCGTCTATTGCTCTGTGGATCTTGTGGATGATGTGTTGGCCGGCTTTGGCACTGACGTTCTCCATTCCTTGTATTGCTGCCTGGTTGTCGAGGCTGATCTTGATACGTGGTATGATGATCCTTTCCATCTTGGCTAGCTGGACTCCGAGTGCAATTCCAACGAGTTCTCCTTCGTGTACCGTGTGCTCCGTGTCTTCTCCAAGCAGGAATCTTGCTGACCTTATCCGTACTCCGTCTCTGTAGAGTACTGCACCTGCTCCTATCATGCCTTCCATTCCTGAGCCATCCGTATAAACTACTACCCGCTCGTTGTTGCCGTTGCTGTTGTTGTCCGCCTCTTTCGCTAACATCCTCGACTCCTCTATTGAGATAGTGAATGGGTTAGTGGCATTGGGGTTGCGTGATGCTGGGGTGATGGTTTCAAGGTCGTCTACTTTGGAGTCGATGGAGTGGAAGATGCGATGTAGGGGGGCGTTGTGCCTCTGGAAGAGTCCTCTTGATGCTCGTTTCACGAATTTGGAGAGAGGATGGGTAGCGGGCAGGCTTGCCAGCCGGGCCGCCGCCTTCTGGCATGTGAGGCGTAGAGTTTCTTTGATTGGTAGCATATTGAGGTGCGCATCAAGGGTATCTCCTGCTGTTGTGCGGATAGCGCCTGTGATACCGATGGCGGCTCTACGTTGGACGGCTTGCAGCTTCTTGGTGATGGCTACGGATCCCATCCGGCGTGCGGAGTCTGGCTTGGTGTACAGTGGGGTGTACCAGATGTCTGCGGCGTATGTGATGCGAGGAATGGCAATGGAGTTGAAGAGTTGGCGGCCTGAGCGGATTGGGAGGCCATGGAATGCCCTGTGTATACGCGAGAATAGTGAGGTCCACTTTACTGCCCTTGTGTGCACGAGCTCCTGGTGCTTGTTCCACCGCAGTGACTGGTCGATCACCACTCCAAGTAACTTGCAACTGTCGGTGGGTTGAATCGTTACTGTTGACGTTCTGCCATTGCTGTCCTTTGCCTCGAGGACCAGGGGATGTGAGCCTTTGCGCTTTTCGGATGACATGGTGAAGTCGACAAGCCCGAGTTTGTTGTTCTCGAGTGGTGAGTGGTGCGAACGTGACCAGTCTAGTACGCCTCCTTCACGTTCCATCATGTCCTTCAGTCCGAGGTGCGTGTCGTGGAAGTTCTGGCCAATGGCGATCAGGGTAGAGTCGTCCACAAACCCGAGGGTGAGCTGGTCCTTGCCGTTTGCGATCTCCAGTAGTGGGGCAATGTAGAATAGGTAGAGGATCATCGAGAGTGGGCATCCTTGGCTGTTCCCGTTGGTGATAGCGCGGGGTGCGGAGTGCACCTCGTCGAATTTGAGGCGCGTGGATCTGCCTGTCAGCATGTTCTCGAGAGTCTGCACATACTCCTCTGGGATCCCTTTTGCTCTCATGTTCTGCATGAGGACTGGCTTGACAACATTGGGGAATGCTGCTTGGATGTCGAGAAACAGTGCGCTGGCCACCTTTGACTCCCTCCATGCCTTCTTGATTGTGCTTGTGAGAAGGTGAAGGGCGTCCGTTGTTGTCCTTCCTGGTCGACCACCGAACTGAGAGTGTGGGAGCAGTGCATAGTGCTTGGACATGTAGGTGAGGTCCTCCACCATGAGTGCCGAGAGAAGCTTTCCGAGGGTGTTGAGGAGCGCGATCGGTCGGTACGCTTTGGCTATATTGTACGCTGGCTTCCCTGGCTTTCGTAGGACCACTGTAGTTGATTCCTTCCACTGCTTTGGAATGTGCCGGAGTCGAATGGCCGCATTGAATACATTCTTGAGGATGGGACTGATAGCTGGGAGTGCTTCCTGAATTGCTGCATTTGGGATACCGTCCGGGCCTGGTGCCTTGTCGCGCTTGAGACGTCCAACTGCCTTGCTCACCCTCTTTATCGAGTATGGTGTCCACTGAGGAAGTGCAGTTTGAGGTGCCGGCCTTGGTCTGGGGAGTGCAAGTGCAGGTGGAGGTGGAAAGAATGCGTCGCATAGTAGCTCTGCTTTCTCCTCATTACTTTGCATTAGTGTGCCGTTTGGCTTTTTGAGTGGGGGGATTCTCTCACTACTTCCATCGTTGGCGCCTCGCTTGATGAAGCGGTTGATGTTCCATAGGTCGGTGTCGGATGCCTCGTCGATCCACTTCCACCAGAATGCCTCCTTTCTCCTTTGTACCATCTCCTTCATCTCTTGGCACAGTGCCTTGTAAAACTGATGACTTGGGTGGGCTGGGGATGCTTGCCAGTACCGCAACTCTGTGTATGCTTGGCATTTGCATTTGTGAAGATCCTGACATTGCTTGTTCCACCACGGCTTGCGGAATGTTGGGTCCTTGCTGAGCGGGGTCGTGTCCTTGAGCTTTGTCTGCATGTAACCTGTGAGTAGCTCGACAAGCTGCTCCAGCTCCTCGGGGCGCGTTGGTTCGATTGCCAGTCTTGGGTCGTTCTTGACTGCATCTTCCATGCCTTCCCGGAATTTCTCCCAGTTTGTCCTTCTGTAGTTTGGCCTTGGCGTGATGGCCACTTTCGCAACTGAGAGGTCGATGATGGAGGCGATTGGGATGTGGTCCGTTGTTGTTGGACGAAGGTCTGGCCATGTATTGCACTCTACAAGTCGGTGGACAATATCGTCTGATGCCCACACGTTGTCTGGCCTAGTTTGACTCCCGTTCTCCTCTCGTGTGGGTATTCCGGCTGGTAGGAGTTGCTGCATGCCGTGTTCGATGATCAGGTTGAGTAGCGGAGTGATGGCATCGGTCGAACTGCGTAGGTGACGGTTGTTGTCCCCCTCCCAGGTGTGGTGGTGCCTGTTGAAGTCCCTGAGCCATACTTCGAGCCGGTTGGCCCATGTTGACGTATTGCGCGTTTCGAGGTGTTGGGTGAGCTGGTCCAATGTATCGTTGCTGGTGCCTTTGTTGTAGATGTTGTAGATGGTGCAGAGGCCCGATGCGGTACCCACTCTTATTCCTACAATGTCGCTTGAATCGACGTCTATCTGCATGCACGCACCGACGCGTGTGCTGACTAGCGTTACAGCACGTATTCTGCCGTGGCCTTCGTGAGCCTTGGTGGATGGGTAAAACGACTGCCATTTCCTGTTAGCCCGAGTGTTGCCGAGGGAGTTGAGTGCTGGTTCTTGGATTGCGATAACGTCCCAGTCGTCCGGTGAGGCTGTGTTGATGAATTCGTCGTGGGCGTCAAAGGATTTTCTGAGGTTGATCTGTATGATTCTTAGATAACTGCTTGTTGTGAGTGGGGTGCCGTTGTTCATGCAGAGGGGTCGGTTGGCCGGGCATTACTGGTCGCGATGGATGGCTGGGTTTGAGCAGGGGGGCAGTGAGGATGGTGAAGAGGTCGTTTCTTGCAATGAATCAGGGGTGGTTTGGGTCTTGGGAGTTGGCCCGGGGTGCTGGACACTTCGTGCGGCTTGCATTGGGATGCCGTATTGGGCAAGTGTTATCTGTCAGTTTTTCGTCTGGTTGATCTTTCTGGACTTGTTGGTGACTCCCTGTGAGGCGTTGGCAGCCGCCGTTGTGAGCTGCTTGCCTGCTTGTTCTTGCGAGGTCTCAGTCTCGATCTCTGGGCACAGGTATCCCGAGTTCCATGGGGCATTGATTGACTTGTTATACGTCCATCGGTCCTTGGTGAAGAAGAATTTGGATCTTGTTTCTGGCGCATGTTCCGCTTGCCTGTCCTGTCTGGACTTGCTTTCTATGCACCTTTCGTCCCCGGAGGAGTGTTGGCTGGACCCGCATGGGGTGCATTTGGTCTGCATTTTGTCCGGACAGTCCCAAGAGCTGTGCTCTTGCGCGCAGAATCGGCAGGTGAACCTCTCCGCCGATGTTCTTTTTGCACCTTGACGGAGTGGTTACCAATTCTTGTGGGGCCGAGGATCATGCGGTTGGCTACTTTGGGTGAGGCGCAGTTGATTTTGACATTGGCATATCCTTGTCCTTCGTACCTCCTTGACGGGTCCTTGATCCAGGATGCGGAGATGATTGAGTGTGGTGGTAGGCCGTTCTCCAATTCCACCGAGTGCAGGCTTTCCTCTTCGTGGGGGTCGAAGTCCACAGGGACGAAGCGTACCATCAGCTCGTGCACGCAAGGGATGACTTTCGTTTCTTCTTCTCTCGAGGTGTAAGCCTCCTTTACCATCTCTGCGCACCTGTTATTCTCCTTTAGCCACTTAGCGGATTTTGCAGAGTCCAGCTCCAGGAGCGTCCCGGTGCGTATAATGCGCAAGCCTACTATCCGCTTCTTGCTTGCTCCATCCGTGAGTTTCTCTAGCGCTACGTTGAGTGTGTCCTTGTAAGCGTTGATGTCGTCCCTAGTGTACATTCCTCGTTCCTTTGCGACGGCGCTTGGAGTGTTGAATAGGACTAGTCGTTCCCTAGCGTTGACTATGTTGATTGCTTTGGCGTCGTCGAGGATGAGGGATTGGCTGAGCTTGGTGCATGCATTGCTTGCTAGTGCTTGGCTGTACAGTCGATGAACTGGTGCCGCCTTGAGAGCCGTGACCGCTTTGGAAGCTGAGATGGTGAGTTCGCTGTACTTCAAGCTGACGGTGTCCAGGTGCTTGGTGGTTGACTCGATGGTTTGGCTGAGCTTCAGCTTTGTTGCGTCGACTAGGCTATCGAGTTTTGCAGTAGCTGTCTTGTTGAAGCTTTCGAGGAGAGGGTCCACCGCTGCAGTCTCGAGCACAAAAGAGAAGGCTTTCAGCATGTGTTTCGCTTCTTGACTCACTCCCGCTTTTTCCGCTGCCTGCCGACAGATGTCCGCCATGAGCACAGTTGTGATGGTCGTGTCGTCCTCCAACCATCCTCGCTTCTTCATGTATTTGATCGCTGAATCCCTATCGTGTACTATCTCTTTATCTATTCCTGTCATCTCCGACCTCATTTGGCTTCTTCTCGCTGCTGCGCTCCCTGTCGCTGCCATGCCGGTTGGCCTCCTACTCGAATTGCTCTACTACGTTTGGTATATGCTGGTTCGACCCCTTCGTGTCGTATGATCTAGTTTGGTCGCTGACGCCGCGCAGGTGGTTAGGTCCAGGTCTTTCCCGATGCACATCTCCTCTTGTATGCAGTGGTACGTGTCTGTTCCACTCGTCCAACACAAATGCATGCGCCATCCCCATCCGTAATCTCCTACGCGGTGTTAACGAGGATACATCCCAGGTAGATTGGCGATGGGAGATCTACAAGGCACTCGTTCTGCATTGGCCAGAGTCTTGTTTCCCTCGTCTTCATTCAACCACCCATCATCACCCTGCTGGCACACAGTCTCGGCCCTCGCTCTGCGCTATCGTCCTCCTCCTCTCCATGGTTATACCCATGCACCCAGTCACCACCAGCACGCATACTCCATGTCAGTTGGTTACAACGTCGACGTGCTTCCTCACTATGCTACCCCGTATCCACCAGCCCACCCTCCTAGGTCGAACTCGATGAGCGAGGCGGGTCAATACCAGGCGCCATGCCATACATACGACTATTCTCCTCGATCACCGCTATCTCATTATCCAAACTACTATCCACCGCCCGGAGAACCGCACCCATCTCTTACTATCGCCCGCTCTCAATCGTACAATGGCTCTCCCCAAACGCCTATCAATACCATCCTCCACCTGCGCATCATCCTCCCTATTACCGTGAACCCGCCATCACCCAGTCCGACAGTCCCTCGGAAATGCACATGACGCGTTAAATGCATACCACTTGCCGCACCGCAGGCATACGACCATCCATTTGTATACCAGCTACCGACTCTCACTCCAGCGCCCGCCGATGCAGCGGCAACTCAACAGTCAAAAGGCGGTGTACCACTAGTAGTTGTATAGGGGTATTGTTCATATTTTTTGCACGTCTGATATTTTGCACTTCTACCACATGTACATAGTGCTGTGTGACTAATTGGTCGCCAGCCATGGAATCTTACCTTTTTCCCTGTAAACAACGTCGGTGGCTTTGAGCCCTTTGCCTCAGTTTTGTAAAGTAAACTCGCCTTCGCAGCTGTACAGCTTTCTCTTTGTATCACGGACGCAGTAGGTCGCTCTGGAGATTGCTAATCGTCCAGACTCCACTCTCGCTCAGGAATCGCTGGGGAGGTCTCGTCCACTCAGAGAAAATGACGTGAATCCCAAAGAATTAACATCTGACATCTGGCACCCTTAGTAAGTAGAAATGTCGAAAGACACCGATAGAACCCAGAATTGTAAAGCGAAGGGTAGGCAAGCTTGAACTTTCCCTTCGGCATCGGTACTGAAGTCAAGAAACCGGGGTGAGTAAGCCAAGAAGTTGCAGTCAGCCTGTACAATAAGCTGACAAAGCTCACGGATATGCATTGGGAGCGCAAAGTCAGAGGGGAGGCCAGTGAGCTCGAGCCAGGGAGACAAAGGCTTAGGACAAAAGCTCGACTGGGGCTTTTCTAGTGACCGCCGCAATTTGACGAGGAGCCAAATAGTCGTTGGAAATTGTGCAGACATTTCAACTACTGTGCCTGGTGAAGGCTTGTAAGACCGTTCGCTCCACTTCGTTACGGTCAGGGGATCTACCTTTGGGCAACTCGCCACGCGCAAGCTGGGAAACGACGTTGAATTCATTCGGGCTACACACATTTCGACTGCAGTTAGGGTTATTCTGAAAAAAAAAGTTCGAGTGTTTCCCCGTCAATTGACCAGATTTCAAAGATTTACTTTTTCCCTCAGAGACTCGTGGCGAGCCTAGAAAGGTGTCCATGGCGTCGCTATCGGCTGTAGTCGTTGTCGCAAATTGGGGCACGTCGAGTAAACAGCAGCGTAGCCACTGCCCACGTAGTTGGTCCGTGTTGATCCTGGCGCTGCGGGAGCCGCCGGTAGTCGAGGATTGTCGAGATCGGTCGTAGAGCGCAGATGAGCGGTCGTCGTGCGTCACCATCGTAGGGATGAGCGGTCGTCGTGCGTCACCATCGTAGGTATGAGCGAGCCGTGGGGGGATACAAGCGTCGTCTACAGGTCGAATCAATAACGCCGACCGTCGAAAAAGGGGTGCTTACGGTTTCGACGGTCCGGGATCGTGTTGCGTCGGCCAGCGTGTACTACCTCCAGAGGCAATCGAGAAGAGCCGTTCGAGGTTGCTTTGACGCAGCTGCGGGGCCTAAATAAGCGTCTGTTGGACGTCACCACTGTACGCTACAAAGACGGTCAGCAGCCCGTCTAAAATCAACAATGAGACGTACTCTTCATTGTATGTGATCTTCCATGCGCTCTAGGTGCTAGCAGCTCTCGCGTCGTCCGTCCAAAACGACAACATTCGGTAGGGATGCGTAGATGCGGCGGGTGCCGTCGTGTATGATTGAATTGAGTAACGAGGGTCCGTTTCCTTGAATTCGTGTTGCCGGAAGGCGTGGTTTGGCGAGCACCTTGACGATCCTCTGAAGGCCGGCGGGTGAGGGAGCAGTCAACCACAATGACCCTGGATCTGATTCCTAACAGGCCAGTTAGTACGATGAAACATCTGTGTGGTCTTTTGGGCATACCTTGTACTAAACGTGTTGGTGCTGGGTAACGGGATGTAGGATAAACGAGGGTGATGATAGAGCTGGGAGGAATCGACAAGATGGGTGTTGTTGATAAGAGACTGGCGTCCCTTGAGCGTGTCCTTGCATGATGCCATCATGCTCCTCGCGTCAGGCGGGACCAGACCACCTCCGAGGAAAACGTCTCCCGCTTTTGCTCAAAGATCTGCCCTGGTTTTGTATCGTCGTCGCTTTTGCCACTAGATGAGTTTAAAAAAACCACATATTAGCTCTATTTGTCCGCATGAACGCTCTCCAAAGTACGTACCTCACTGTGGCTTCCTCGTGCGCTCTGGATGACTTTGGATCGATGACTAGACGGGCCAAAATTTGAACGCTGTCCGACTTTTGGTTGCTCCCTTGGCTCTCGAGGCTGCAGACTGTCATCGATGGTTCATATCACACCGAAGGCGCCTATCCGTAGCCCCTCCTTCCGTGTGGGGGGGGGGGGGCACGGGATTGGTCGGAAAATGGTACGAGTATCGTTGCTGTTCCATTGGCTTGCGCGTGTGCTCGCGCTTTATACATTGGGCGTCGATAATTGCGCCAATGCGTGCAATCTACCGCGATTCGAATGAGCCTGGATTAAGAAGAAAAGAATTGTTAGCGAGCTGAAGCCGTCCAAACGCTCGCAACACGCACTCGACATGTGCGCCCTGTCCTCAAAACCAAAGGCTGTGCGTCACGTCAAGGAAGAGTGGTCGAAGCGCGTCTGGGATGCATTCTTTGTGGTTGTGGTGATGCTCGGTGGCAAAAAGATGCAGCGTGGTCGTGGGCGGGGCCAGGTGTTGCAGTTCTACTGGCGTTTGGTTTATCGTCCGTTATGACGGTAAGATCTTTGGTGTGGGTTACAAGTAGTGCTTGCGGAAATGCCTTGAACTTTGCCTCAAGGAGTGTTAAAAGGACCTTTCGGACATGGTCGAATAGCGCGTCGATAGCCTTTCCGTCGTTTTTGGATATTATTTTTGTGCATTCGCATGACTAACAGGATTAAAAAAATTGCATAACATTGGCTCCACGAGCCCCGTATAGCTTCGCTGCTCCGCTCCCGGGCTCAAACATCCTACGCAGTCGTCGCTGGGTCCAAGTCGGTCACCTGGAAAGTCGCCTTGGATATTCGAGCTCTGTATTGATGCCATTGAATCGTGGATGGCGTGATAAGATTGCCAAATCGGATCCAAGGTCAGCGCGCTGGACATGGTCGAGCCCAAAGTTTGCGAGGTGCCGCTTGGACTCGACGCCCACGTTGACGAGCGCGTAATGCCAGCCATGGGCTCGCCAAAGAAGACTATAGACCACCTACGTCTTTCCTGTGGAACCCCTGTCGACAGATTCGCTTCCAGATGTATCCATCAAAATCTATTCTTGCTCGTCGAGAATCCGATCATAATGACAGATGAGTTTGTGACGTTTTCAGTAAACAAGTTCCGCCTGCAAAGGCTCGGCTGATCTGTAAACAACTCGAACAGACCCGCTCTGCGCTTTTCAACAAAATCTCCGTGGGGGCTGTGGCGACACGGTCGCTAATAGTCGACGTATAAATTGGTGGCATCACACTGCTTCTTTCGCTCACTCTGACACGAGTGAACCCAATGAAGAGAACGGCTGCGTGCATTCAGCCGAGTGGCGGAGGTGAATGGTACAGACAAGAATCCGATTAATTAGCAGGTCTTGTGGTGCGAATCAAGGGGTTGTCATTGCATTACTAGTACGTGCCAGTATCTCTCGAAAGGGGTCACCGAATTGTCAACCTGCTAATATGTATGCCATTGTGAAATATATGCTTCAACAGGTTCATTTATTTGCTATTTCTGAACGTCTCCTTTGCCGAGTTTTAGCCTCTTTAGGCGAGAAAGAGTGGCGGCCCATACCAAAGCAGCGTCTCCTTGGTTCGAGCAGAACCAACGAGGGACCAAGGAGTGCAATTCGATGAAATTTAATTGCTTGGAGTATGCAGAAATGCGTCCACGATGACCATCTTCAAAGGAGACGTCTGTCCTCTACTAGTATTCTGAGTCTTGAATACCGCTGGGCGCCCGAGGTGAGGCGGCGTGGATGTCGGATGCGCATAGTATTCCACGTTGAACAGCGAAGCGAAGGCTCGACTATTCGAGGACGACTCTCCAGGTGAACCAGAGACGCGGTCGCATTGTCGTCGCAACTCCGTGAGGAAGGTCTCGATCAGTTGGCTTAACCAGCAAAAGATGCGTGTTGTACACACCCATCATGCAGACCAGAAACCCAATTGGGCGATCCTTATCGTAGGGGTCGCTGCAAAAGGAAGTCATGGAGACGCTGGCTCGGATTGCCACTCTCCGGCCCTGTCGCCAGCTCTAGACGCCAAACTGTTCGGCGGTACTATATAATGCTCGTCAATGACCACTGGCGCTCACTGGAACATTTTCCAGATGGCCACCGAACAATCAACTTCTGCAATGGCATCCCTGTGGGAATGGTATAACTCTATGGATGAGGGCAAATCAAAGATCGATGATCTTGGATTTCGCGAGTTATTCTCAGAAGATAATCCTGTTGTCGAGTACGCAGTCCGCCCGTCATTACAACTTAACCGCTGACGTCGCCGCATCAGCATTGTCGCCATCCACGGCTTGAACGGCCACAGAGAAAAAACGTGGACGTCAGAAGATGGAAAAATGTGGCTGCGCGACTTCCTGCAAGACGACTTGCCTCGTGTTCGGGTCCTCTCTTACGGATATGACGCCGATACGCACAGTCGAGAATGTGTATCAACCGAGACCATACATCGGCACGGTGATAAACTAGTCATGGCTCTTTCACGCGAGCGTAAAGACGCTTCTCGAGTGAGCGAATCTTGCTAGTTTGATGGTGTCTGATGAACCATCATTAGCGGCCAATCATTTTCCTCGCGCACGATGTGGGAGGTATTATCCTCAAATGGGTTCGTATGAACAAGGCTCGATACAAATGGAGCACTGACGTCCTTGTAGGCACTCGTAATCTGCAACAATAAGGACCAGGATTCAGATGGAAATCTCCGAGATATTCTGGTATCTACATACTCCATCCTGTTCTTCGGGACACCCCATTTTGGCGTAGAAGATCCTCTCCCCGGGACAACTGATCGCCTTCTATCAATACCCATGTATACGACAAATGTCATTCTCAAAGTCCTTCAGCCATACTCACCCGAGCTCGAAAACATACAGAAGCTTTATCTCGAGGTGAGCAAGAAAGTAAAAAACGTATTCTTCTACGCGGAATACGAGGCTCTTGTCGGAAATCGTCGAAGGAGGCTGGTCAGTATCAAAAGTCTGGAGAACGTGTTGGGCTAAATAGACCACAGAACGTTCGAGCTCACTCGGCAGTCATCCCGGGTGACCGCAGTGCCGTATGGGAGGTACTACACAGTGACCATCAAACCTTAGTCAAATTCTCTTCTCGAGATAGTGACAACTACAAGACGGTGCTTTTCTATCTCAAGGAACATTTCGCAAAAGCTTCACGTGCAGTAGACGACAAGTGGCTCGGTTTGTAACCGCTTAACACTCGAAACGTTTTCTGATCTCACAGGTAGATGCCATGAGACAGGACCCCCTCAAAGCAGTTTCTGAGATTTCTCATCTATTCTTTGAGGAAACCATGGTACGGCATGCTTGATGTCACTACGAAGTTTCAATCTGATTATGCCGTAGACTATAAACGAGAAGACTAAAGAGTACAAAGTACTCAGGGATAGTCTTGAAGCACATATATCCATCTTGGATGAAGGATATCTCCAGACAGTCAAGGATGGACATATGGACCAAATGCCTGACGCGCTCAAGGAGTTCAACGATGCATGGAAACATTACATTGTGTACGGTCATGAGTCGAGCTTTTGAATGTTTGGCTGATATTGTGTAGCACTCTAAGAAACATACTCGCCAGAATGGATGGGTTGAAGCGCAGTAGAGATCAAGGCGTCAAAGGATCTATCGAAAAGATCAAGGGCGCCAAATTTGACACAGGAGATATTGCAGACTACAAACAGGAAATCTTACAAGCGACACGCATATGCAAGGTACGAGTACCCGGTGAAGCCAGGTTTGTATTGAGCTATTTGCAATAGGATGCGGCCAATTTCTGTCAAAATCAGCTGCAAGCGGAAGGTTAGTTTGATTACATCAATCTCCGACTCATAGTGATTCTCGACAGTGTGGAAAGTAGCCCGACTCGAGCCCGAAAAGCCTCGTCCAATGGGCACTCAGCACAAGACGTGTCTACCAGGTACACGTATAGCGATTCTGCGGGAAATTCGGCAATGGCGTCTGGACCCCAATGCAGACAAGTGCATCTTTTGGCTCTGTGACGTTGGTGGGTCTGGAAAGTCTACAGTCGCGTTGACAATGTGCGAGGAATGGGATAATACCGAAGGTGTTCTGGTTGGTCGGTTCTTCTTTTCGAAGAACGCTCGTCAGACGTCGGAGACAGATGACTTTTGTCCTGTCATCGCAGATGATATCAGTGGTCAAAACAAGATGATCCTGAAGCAAATAAAGACGATCAAAGAAGAAGATCCCAATCTTCCCCGGCGAGGGCTACGCCATCAGTTCTCTAAGCTGATCGAAGAACCATTGCAGCTTGCAGGGACATATATTGTCCTTGTGATCGACGCAATGGATGAGTGCAAGGAGGAGATGCGGGGAGAATTGATCAAACTACTGGTTGAGAAGCTTTCATCAATGCCTAAACTCAAACTCTTTATAACGAGCCGGCCAGAGCCAGACATCACGGCGATACTCCAGGGTAGAGCGATTGTACGCGGAATGCATTTCAAGATGCACGGCAAAGAGCAGCAGTCCAACTTGGATGATATTAGGTCCTACGTCGACGTACATCTTGTCAAACTGCTTACCGCGCCTCAGCGCCAGCAGATTGTGGAACGCTCAAATGGACTTTTTATTTGGATCACGACAGCACATCTCGAGCTACGAGGGGCTCATGGTCCGGATGCACTTGGTGCAACTCTCAGATCCCTCTTGACGCGAGGCAAGGGTGGAGATATTAACCAGGTTTATACAAGCATCCTTCGTCGGCTACGACGAGAGACGTCCAGTGGCACTATACACAAGATTATGGGCACTCTCCTAACCTTGTTCGAACCAGTGTCGACAGAGGCTCTTGGGGAGATGACTGGGATCGCAGACTCTGAGCTAGAGCCGATCTTAGAGTCGATGCAGAGTGTATTTCGGGTGGATACTGTGGTAGAGTTTCTGCATCCAACGTTCCAAGAATACCTTCTCGGTCCACACAATGTGGATATGCCATTCAAGTCGACAGCAATGCAATCAGACTTGGCCGTATCTATCCTCAAAGTGCTTCAGGAGGATCTGAAGGAGGACATTTGCGGCATTTCCCTGCCAAACAAACCTTATCCAAAGACTGCAGACATCGTGGATCTGGATGAACGTCTAGAACAATTATGGGCTAGGTCTCCGGCACTACCTTATGCGGCAAAGTACTGGGGCTATCATGTGAGCACCGTTGTAACGGATGGACATGTTGCCCAGATGCTGCGAAGGTTTTTAGCAAGTCAAATTTTGTACCTCGTGGAGCTGTTAAGCTTGATGGATCATGTACATCTTATTCGAAATTTCGAGGAGATTCGGCGAAGTTGTGAATACCGAGGGTTGGGTGATGAGTCCGAGGTGAGCTAGTGCTACATATAATAAGTGTATTGACCGCAGTGACAATAGGTATGCCATGATACAGTTAGACTTGTCCAGAGGCATCAAGAAACACTAGAGAAGAGTGCGCTGGATATCTACTCTTCAGGGCTACTATTCCTCCCTCGAAAGTCACAACTGTGGACGATATACAAGAGCAAGTTTTCAGATCGACTACCAAGAATCATTGGAGGACCATCAGTGCATTGGCCCTCACACCAGACTTTGACTGGACATACCGATTCTGTCCAGTGTCTGGCCTTCTCGCCAGATGGGCGCCGTCTTGCGTCTGGATCTGGGGATGGCACTGTACGCCTGTGGGATGGGACCACCGGTGCAAGCCTTGGGACGCTTGAGGGACATACCGGTCCTGTCCAATGTCTGGCCTTCTCGCCAGATGGGCGCCGTCTTGCATCTGGATCTGGGATGGCACTGTACGCCTGTGGGATGGGACCACCGGTGCAAGCCTTGGGACGCTTGAGGGACATACCGGTTGGGTCCAATGTCTGGCCTTCTCGCCAGATGGGCGCCGTCTTGCATCTGGATCTGGGATGGCACTGTACGCCTGTGGGATGGGACCACCGGTGCAAGCCTTGGGACGCTTGAGGGACATACCGGAGAGGTCTCGTGTCTGGCCTTCTCGCCAGATGGGCGCCGTCTTGCATCTGGATCTGGGATGGCACTGTACGCCTGTGGGATGGGACCACCGGTGCAAGCCTTGGGACGCTTGAGGGACATACCGATTGGGTCCAGTGTCTGGCCTTCTCGCCAGATGGGCGCCGTCTTGCATCTGGATCTTGGATGGCACTGTACGCCTGTGGGATGGGACCACCGGTGCAAGCCTTGGGACGCTTGAGGGACATACCAATTGGGTCCAGTGTCTGGCCTTCTCGCCAGATGGGCGCCGTCTTGCATCTGGATCTGGGGATCGCACTGTACGCCTGTGGGATGGGACCACCGGTGCAAGCCTTGGGACGCTTGAGGGACATACCGGAGAGGTCTCGTGTCTGGCCTTCTCGCCAGATGGGCGCCGTCTTGCATCTGGATCTCAGGATCGCACTGTACGCCTGTGGGATGGGACCACCGGTGCAAGCCTTGGGACGCTTGAGGGACATACCGGAGGGTCTCGTGTCTGGCCTTCTCGCCAGATGGGCGCCGTCTTGCATCTGGATCTGGGATGGCACTGTACGCCTGTGGGATGGGACCACCGGTGCAAGCCTTGGGACGCTTGAGGGACATACCAGTGAGGTCTCGTGTCTGGCCTTCTCGCCAGATGGGCGCCGTCTTGCATCTGGATCTGGGGATCGCACTGTACGCCTGTGGGATGGGACCACCGGTGCAAGCCTTGGGACGCTTGAGGGACATACCAGTCCTGTCCAGTGTCTGGCCTTCTCGCCAGATGGGCGCCGTCTTGCATCTGGATCTGGGGATGGCACTGTACGCCTGTGGGATGGGACCACCGGTGCAAGCCTTGGGACGCTTGAGGGACATACCAGGGTCCAGTGTCTGGCCTTCTCGCCAGATGGGCGCCGTCTTGCATCTGGATCTTGGGATGGCACTGTACGCCTGTGGGATGGGACCACCGGTGCAAGCCTTGGGACGCTTGAGGGACATACCAGTCCTGTCCAGTGTCTGGCCTTCTCGCCAGATGGGCGCCATCTTGCATCTGGATCTGGGGATGGCACTGTACGCCTGTGGGATGGGACCACCGGTGCAAGCCTTGGGACGCTTGAGGGACATACCAGTTGGGTCCAGTGTCTGGCCTTCTCGCCAGATGGGCACCGTCTTGCATCTGGATCTCGGGATCGCACTGTACGCCTGTGGGATATCACCACCCCACCCAGTTTGGAACCTCCTTATGCACTCAATCATGCTCCCAGGCATTTATATTTCTTCCAAGGTGGACATTTCTTACATGTGGACAATGGACCAGTACTCAATGTCTCCCACAATCGCCTTCAGTCACTCTCATCTCCATGTCCAAGTGTCACGCCCAGCCATGAGCATTCCACAGTAGCTGTTGACTACACCAGTCAGGAGCTGTGGTCTGTTTGTTGTCCATACCGTAGATATCGGATCCCTGATGAGTTTCGGCTGAGGTGCTCCACCAAATCCCAAGATAAAATCGCCCTAGGTCTGCAGAATGGACAGGTCATGGTCATTGATTTTGCAAAATTTTCTGACCCACATACCCAATTGTAACCAATTCACAATGTGTTCCAAATCACAAACCTTGAATGCAAATCCATCTGAACTCCAGATGATAACTAAATGTTATCCAATTTTTAGACTGTCTATGTGGTAGTGGTCAGGGTAATAATTGCAGCAGTCTGCCTCAGCATGATAGTCCTGGTTCAACCAGCTAAATAACCCACACTGTACCAACCCGGCCCCCCTATTTCCCCCCAAGGGAGAACAGAGGCCTTATATACCTGTTGATTATTAATGTTGGAATGTTCTAGAATATTCTCAAGAATACTAGTTAGAAAGGCCTGACTAATCTCTGCGGCTCTGCTTACAAATGGCAGCTGCATGTGATTACAACAATGACTCATCTGTGCATCATTTGGCTAGAAATATTACCACCAAAGCCACAATTGTGCTCACATTGTGATCTAATGTATAGCAAGGATTTGTTGATACAAGGATGTGTGAGTTGTTATCAGATACAAATTGTAGAGCCTTAGGCAAACTTAGTCTCTGAATAAAATGTATCTTTAGATAAGCTGGGATACACTCTTTTGGCTTGAGGGTCAAGCTCTTGAGGTAAACTACAAGGTCTTGAGAAGGACCTGAGGCATGCTAGAGGGTCAGGCTCTTCAGCTTCTTCCATCTTGATGGCTGTAGAGTCATACTCCTCTTCATATTCATCCTCATCTTCATATAATGTATTGTCAAACTTGATCCTGAAAGGAGAAGTATGAGGAGGCTCATTAGAATCCTGAATAAATTCATCTAGGTCAGATGCGTATTGATCCCAACGCCTAGTGCATTCAGGATCACTAAGAGGCTCATAAGAGCGACCTGCATGCATTGAAGAACTTCCTAGATTAATTCTGTTATAATTCTCTGAGCAATTCTCCTTTCCCCAAGTGGGCCTCCGTGCTCTGATAGAGCTCATATTGCGATATATTGATCCAAGTATTTAATTACACAAGTATATTACTTGGGAAAATTCGTGTGCACACAGTGCTGTCAGTAAGAAGACTATCTTAAGTACTCACTATGAAGATTCTGATCGCTAGGTAAGTTCAAACTATCTAGTTGGCGTACTAGTAGTCTCAGTCTGGCTGCTGAGTGTGAACTTAGGTAGAGATACTAATGATCTGACACAGGGAATAATTGTAAAATAAATCTTGTTCGTACTAGACATGTTTCTACAGGCCTTATATACCTATTCTAAGTGGCAGTGAGACTGTGCCCACAGTTACACAGTGTACTGTGCACACAGTTCGCAGTACCTTGTCTAGACTGTGCCCACAGCTGGAGCACTGTGAGCCCAGTTACATTACTAAGCTTGACATGAGATGAGATTGAAGGATGACAAGTGTATTTGGGCATGAGTTC
>CAJVGD010000041.1:0-13946 GCA_910890315.1 Serendipita indica DSM 11827
CTGGACCCGACGCCCACGTTGACGAGCGCGTAATGCCAGCCATGGGCTCGCCAAAGAAGACTATAGATCACCTACGTCTTTCTCCTGTGGAACCCCTGTCGGCAGATTCGCTTCCAGATGTATCCATCAAAATCTATTCTTGCTCGTCGAGAACCCGATCATGATGACAGATGAGTTTGTGACGTTTTCAGCAAACAACCTCCGCCTGCAAAGGCTCGGCTGATCTGTAAACAACTCGAACAGACCCGCTCTGCGCTTTTCAACAAAATCTCCGTGGGGGCTGTGGCGACACGGTCGCTAATAGTCGACGTATAAATTGGTGGCATCACACTGCTTCTTTCGCTCACTCTGACACGAGTGAACCCAATGAAGAGAACGGCTGCGTGCATTCAGCGGAGTGGCGGAGGTGAATGGTACAGACAAGAATCCGATTAATTAGCAGGTCTTGTAGTACGCATCAAGGGTTGTCATTGCATTACTAGTAAGTGCCAGCATCTCTCGAAAGGGGTCACCGAATTGTCAACCTGCAAATATGTATGCCATTGTGAAATATATGCTTCAACAGGCTCATTTATTTGCTATTTCTGAACGTCTCCTTTGCCGAGTTTGGGCCTCTTTAGGCGAGAAAAAGTGGCGGCCCATACCAAAGCAGCGTCTCCTTGGTTCGAGCAGAACCAACGACGGACCAAGGAGTGCAATTCGATGAAATTAATTGCTTGGAATATGCAGAAATTCGTCCACAGTGACCATCTTCAAACGAGACGTCTGTCCTCTATTAGTATTCTGAGTCTTGAATACCGCTGGGCGCCCGGCGTGGATGTCGGATGCGCATAGTATTCCACGTTGAACAGCGAAGCGAAGGCTCGACTATTCGAGGACGACTCTCCAGGTGAACCAGAGACGCGGTCGCATTGTCGTCGCAACTCCGTGAGGAAGGTCTCGATCAGTTGGCTTAACCAGCAAAAGATGCGTGTTGCACACCCCCATCGCGCAGACCAGAAACCCATTGGGCGATCCTTATCGTAGGGTCGCTGCAAAGGAAGTCATGGAGACGCTGGCTCAGTTGCCACTCTCCGGCCCTGTCGCCAGCTCTAGACGCCAAACTGTTCGGCGGTACTATATCTCGTCAATGACCTGGCGCTCTGGAACATTTTCCAGATGGCCACCGAACAATCAACTTCTGCAATGGCATCCCTGTGGGAATGGTATAACTCTATGGATGAGGGCAAATCAAAGATCGATGATCTTGGATTTCGCGAGTTATTCTCAGAATAATCCTGTTGTCGAGTACGCAGTCCGCCCGTCATTACAACTTAACCGCTGACGTCGCCGCATCAGCATTGTCGCCATCCACGGCTTGAACGGCCACAGAAAAAAACGTGGACGTCAGAAGATGGAAAAATGTGGCTGCGCGACTTCCTGCAAGACGACTTGCCTCGTGTTCGGGTCTCTCTTACGGATGACGCCGATACGCACAGTCGAGATGTGTATCAACCGAGACCATACATCGGCACGGTGATAAACTAGTCATGGCTCTTTCACGCGAGCGTAAAGACGCTTCTCGAGTGAGCGAATCTTGCTAGTTTGATGGTGTCTGATGAACCATCATTAGCGGCCAATCATTTCCTCGCGCACGATGTGGAGGTATTATCCTCAAATGGGTTCGTATGAACAAGGCTCGATACAAATGGAGCACTGACGTCCTTGTAGGCACTCGTAATCTGCAACAATAAGGACCAGGATTCAGATGGAAATCTCCGAGATATTCTGGTATCTACATACTCCATCCTGTTCTTCGGGACACCCCATTTTGGCGTAGAAGATCCTCTCCCCGGGACAACTGATCGCCTTCTATCAATACCCATGTATACGACAAATGTCATTCTTAAAGTCCTTCAGCCATATTCACCCGAGCTCGAAAACATACAGAAGCTTTATCTCGAGGTGAGCAGGAAAGTAAAAAACGTATTCTTCTACGCGGAATACGAGGCTCTTGTCGGAAATCGTCGAAGGAGGCTGGTCAGTATCAAAAGTCTGGAGAACGTGTTGGGCTGAATAGACCACAGAACGTTCGAGCTCACTCGGCAGTCATCCCGGGTGACCGCAGTGCCGTATGGGAGGTACTACACAGTGACCATCAAACCTTAGTCAAATTCTCTTCTCGAGATAGTGACAACTACAAGACGGTGCTTTTCTATCTCAAGGAACATTTCGCAAAAGCTTCACGTGCAGTAGACGACAAGTGGCTCGGTTTGTAACCGCTTAACACTCGAAACGTTTTCTGATCTCACAGGTAGATGCCATGAGACAGGACCCCCTCAAAGCAGTTTCTGAGATTTCTCATCTATTCTTTGAAAACCATGGTACGGCATGCTTGATGTCACTACAGTTTCAATCTGATTATGCCGTAGACTATAAACGAGAAGACTAAAGAGTACAAAGTACTCAGGGATAGTCTTGAAGCACATATATCCATCTTGGATGAAGGATATCTCCAGACAGTCAAGGATGGACATATGGACCAAATGCCTGACGCGCTCAAGGAGTTCAACGATGCATGGAAACATTACATTGTGTACGGTCATGGGTCGAGCTTTTGAATGTTTTGCTGAGATTCTGTAGCACTCTAAGAAACATACTCGCCAGAATGGATGGGTTGAATCGCAGTAGAGATCAAGGCGTCAAAGGGTCTATCGAAAAGATCAAGGGCACCAAAATTGACACAAGAGATATTGCAGACTACAAACAGGAAATCTTACAAGCGACACGCATATGCAAGGTACGAGTACCCGGTGAAGCCAGGTTTGTATTGAGCTATTTGCAATAGGATGCGGCCAATTTCTGTCAAAATCAGCTGCAAGCGGAAGGTTAGTTTGATTTACATCAATCTCCGACTCATAGTGATTCTCGACAGTGTGGAAAGTAGCCCGACTCGAGCCCGAAAAGCCTCGTCCAATGGGCACTCAGCACAAGACGTGTCTACCAGGTACACGTGTAGCGATTTTGCAGGAAATTCGGCAATGGCGTCTGGAACCCAATGCAGACAAGTGCATCTTTTGGCTCTGTGACGTTGGTGGGTCTGGAAAGTCTACAGTCGCGTTGACGATGTGCAAGGAATGGGATAATACCGAAGATGTTCTGGTTGGTCGGTTCTTCTTTTCGAAGAATGCTCGACAGACATCGGAGACGGATGATTTCTGCTCTGTCATTGCGGAAGATATCGGTGCGCGAAACAAAATAATTTTAAAACAAATAAAGATGATCAAAGAGGAAGATCCTCACCTTCTCATACGAGAACTGCGCTATCAGTTCACCAAACTCATCGAAGAACCATTGCAACTTGCAGAGACGGATATTGTCCTCGTGATCGACGCAATGGATGAGTGCAAGAAGGAGATGAGGGTAGATTTGATCAACCTACTGGTTGAGAAGCTTTCATCAATGCCTAAACTCAAACTCTTTATAACGAGCCGGCCAGAGCCAGACATCACGGCGATACTCCAGGGTAGAGCGATTGTACGCGGAATGCATTTCAAGATGCACGGCAAAGAGCAGCAGTCCAACTTGGATGATATTAGGTCCTACGTCGTGTACATCTTGTCAAACTGCTTACCGCGCCTCAGCGCCAGGTGTGGAACGCTCAAATGGACTTTTATTTGGATCACGAGCACATCTCTCGAGCTACGAGGGCTCATGGTCCGGATGCACTTGGTGCAACTCTCAGATCCCTCTTGACGCGAGGCAGGGTGGGAGATATTAACCAGGTTTATACAAGCATCCTTCGTCGGCTACGACGAGAGACGTCCAGTGGCACTATACACAAGATTATGGGCACTCTCTAACCTTGTTCGAAGCCAGTGTCGACAGAGGCTCTTGGGGAGATGACTGGGATCGCAGACTCTGAGCTAGAGCCGATCTTAGAGTCGATGCAGTGTATTTCGGGTGGATACTGTGGTAGAGTTTCTGCATCCAACGTTCCAAGAATACCTTCTCAGTCCACACAATGTGGATATGCCATTCAACTCGACAGCAATGCAATCAGACTTGGCCGTATCTATCCTCAAAGTGCTGGGAGGATCTGAAGGAGGACATTTGCGGCATTTCCTGCCAAACAAACCTTATCCAAAGAATGCAGACATCGTGGATCTGGATAAACGTCTAGAACAATTATGGGCTGGGTCTCCGGCACTACCTTATGCGGCAAAGTACTGGGGCTATCATGTGAGCACCGTTGTAACGGATGAACATGTTGCCCAGATGCTGCAAGGTTTTTAAAAGTCAAATTTTGTACCTCGTGGAGCTGTTAAGCTTGATGGATCATGTACATCTTATTCGAAATTTCGAGGAGATTCGGCGAAGTTGTGAATGCCAAGGGTTGGGTGATGAGGTCGAGGTGAGCTAATGCTACATATGATATGTGTATTGACCGCAGTGACAATAGGTATGCCATGATACAGTTAGACTTGTCCAGAGGCATCAAAAAACACTAGAGAAGAGTGCGCTGGATATCTACTCTTCAGGGCTACTATTCCTCCCTCGAAAGTCACAACTGTGGACGATATACAAGAGCAAGTTTTCAGATCGACTACCAAGAATCATTGGAGGACCATCAGTGCATTGGCCCTCACACCAGACTTTGACTGGACATACCGATTCTGTCCAATGTCTGGCCTTCTCGCCAGATGGGCGCCGTCTTGCGTCTGGATCTCGGGATCGCACTGTACGCCTGTGGGATGGGACCACCGGTGCAAGCCTTGGGACGCTTGAGGGACATACCGATTGGGTCCAATGTCTGGCCTTCTCGCCAGATGGGCGCCGTCTTGCATCTGGATCTCAGGATGGCACTGTACGCCTGTGGGATGGGACCACCGGTGCAAGCCTTGGGACGCTTGAGGGACATACCGATCCTGTCCAATGTCTGGCCTTCTCGCCAGATGGGCGCCGTCTTGCATCTGGATCTCGGGATCGCACTGTACGCCTGTGGGATGGGACCACCGGTGCAAGCCTTGGGACGCTTGAGGGACATACCGATTGGGTCCAATGTCTGGCCTTCTCGCCAGATGGGCGCCGTCTTGCATCTGGATCTCGGGATCGCACTGTACGCCTGTGGGATGGGACCACCGGTGCAAGCCTTGGGACGCTTGAGGGACATACCATCTGTCCAATGTCTGGCCTTCTCGCCAGATGGGCGCCGTCTTGCATCTGGATCTCGGGATCGCACTGTACGCCTGTGGGATGGGACCACCGGTGCAAGCCTTGGGACGCTTGAGGACATACCGATTGGGTCAATGTCTGGCCTTCTCGCCAGATGGGCGCCGTCTTGCATCTGGATCTGGGGATCGCACTGTACGCCTGTGGGATGGGACCACCGGTGCCCTGGGACGCTTGAGGACATACCGGGAGGGTCATGTCTGGCCTTCTCGCCAGATGGGCGCCGTCTTGCATCTGGATCTGGATCGCACTGTACGCCTGTGGGATGGGACCACCGGTGCAAGCCTTGGGACGCTTGAGGACATACCACCATCGTGTCTGGCCTGCCAGATGGGCGCTCTTGCATCTGGATCTCAGGATCGCACTGTACGCCTGTGGGATGGGACCACCGGTGCAAGCCTTGGGCATGAGGACATGGGTCCAATGTCTGGCCTTCTCGCCAGATGGGCGCCGTCTTGCATCTGGATCTCGGGATCGCACTGTACGCCTGTGGGATGGGACCACCGGTGCAAGCCTTGGGACGCTTGAGGGACATACCGATTGGGTCCAATGTCTGGCCTTCTCGCCAGATGGGCGCCGTCTTGCATCTGGATCTGGGGATCGCACTGTACGCCTGTGGGATGGGACCACCGGTGCAAGCCTTGGGACGCTTGAGGGACATACCGATTGGGTCCAATGTCTGGCCTTCTCGCCAGATGGGCGCCGTCTTGCATCTGGATCTGGGGATGGCACTGTACGCCTGTGGGATGGGACCACCGGTGCAAGCCTTGGGACGCTTGAGGGACATACCGATTGGGTCTAGTGTCTGGCCTTCTCGCCAGATGGGCGCCGTCTTGCGTCTGGCTCTGGGGATGGCACTGTACGCCTGTGGGATGGGACCACCGGTGCAAGCCTTGGGACGCTTGAGGGACATACTGGGGGTCTGTGTCTGGCCTTCTCGCCAGATGGGCGCCGTCTTGCATCTGGCTCTGGGGATGGCACTGTACGCCTGTGGGATGGGACCACCGGTGCAAGCCTTGGGACGCTTGAGGGACATACCAGGAGGTCTCGTGTCTGGCCTTCTCGCCAGATGGGCACCGTCTTGCATCTGGATCTCGGGATTGCACTGTACGCCTGTGGGATATCACCACCCCACCCAGTTTGGAACCTCCTTATGACTCAATCATGTTCCCAGGCATTTATATTTCTCCAAGGTGGACATTTCTTACATGTGGACAATGGACCAGTACTCAATGTCTCCCACAATCGCCTTCAGTCACTCTCATCTCCATGTCCGAGTGTCACGCCCAACCATGAGCATTCCACAGTAGCTGTTGACTACACCAGTCAGGAGCTGTGGTCTGTTTGTTGTCCATACCGTAGATATCGGATCCCGGATGAGTTTCAGCTGGTTGCTCCACCAAATCCCAAGATAAAATCGCCCTAGGTCTGGAGAATGGACAGGTCATGGTCATTGATTTTGCACAATTTTCTGACCCACATACCCAATTGTAACCAATTCACAATGTGTTCCAAATCACAAACCTTGAATGCAAATCCATCCGAACTCCAGATGATAACTAAATGTTATCCAATTTTTAGACTGTCTATGTGGTAGTGGTCAGGGTAATAATTGCAGCAGTCTGCCTCAGCATGATAGTCCTGGTTCAACCAGGCAAATAATCCACACTGTACCAACCCGGCCCCCCTATTTCCCCCCAAGGGAGAACAGAGGCCTTATATACCTGTTGATTATTAATCTTGGAATGTTCTAGAATATTCTCAAGAATACTAGTTAGAAAGGCCTGACTAATCTCTGCGGCTCTGCTTACAAATGGCAGCTGCATGTGATTACAACAATGACTCATCTGTGCATCATTTGGCTAGAAATATTATCACCAAAGCCACAATTGTGCTCGCGTTGTGATCTAATGTATAGCAAGGATTTGTTGATACTAGGATGTGTGAGTTGTTATCAGATACAAATTGTAGAGCCTTAGGCAAACTTAGTCTCTGAATAAAATGTATCTTTAGATAAGCTGGGATACACTCTTTTGGCTTGAGGGTCAAGCTCATCAGGTTAACCATAAGGTCTTGAGAAGGACCTGAGGCGTGTTAGAGTGTCAGGCTCTTCAGCTTCTTCCATCTTGATGGCTGTAGAGTCATACTCCTCTTCATATTCGTCCTCATCTTCATATAATGTATTGTCAAACTTGATCCTGAAAGGAGAAGCGTGAGGAGGCTCATTAAAATCCTCAATAAATTCATCTAGGTCAGATGCATATTGATCGCAACGCCTAGTACATTCAGGATCACTAAGAGGCTCATAAGAGCGACCTGCATGCATTAAGGAACTTGCTAGATTAATTCTGTTATGATTCTCTGAGCAATTCTCCTTTTCCCAAGTGGGCCTCCGTGCTCTGATAGAGCTCATATTGCGATATATTGACCCAAGTATTTAATAATGAATTTACACAGGCGTATTACTTGGGAAAATCCGTGTGTACACAGTGCTGTTAGTAAGAAGGCTATCTTAAGTACTCACTATGAAGATTCTGATTGCTATGTAAGTTCAAACTATCTAGTTGGCGTACTAGTAGTCCCAGTCTAGCTGCTGAGTGTGAACTTAGGTAGAGATACTAATGATCTGACACAAGGAATAATTGTGAATTAAATCTTGTTCGTACTAGACATGTTTCTACAGGCCTTATATACCTGTTCTAAGTGGCAGTGAGACTGTGCACACAGTTCGCAGTACCTTGTCTAGACTGTGCCCACAGCTGGAGTACTGTGAGCCCAGTTACTGTCGAAGGTTCACACCCTTCGACTCTTAGCGCTCACTAAATAGACTTAGCCAATAGTCATAGCTCACGTCGTAACTCAATGTATTTAGGGACGCGGGATGACACAGCCAGACCTTACTGGTCTTGCCTCTCACCTCACGCGTCCTAGTATCAACAGGTTATGAGCCACTTGTTGCTATAAGAAACTATACAGATCAGTCAATCGCCCTCTGCGCATAATTCACAAAGAATGTCCAACTCAAAGGAACCGACCAGCGTTCCTGTCCTCTCAAAGGACAATTACCCAGCATGGTCTCGGAAGATGAAAGCATACTTTTTTCTGCACGACCTCTATGAACTCGTACTCGGCGAAGACCTCAAACCTACAGAAACGGATGACCAACCAAAGTGGATCAGACGACAAAGGCAGGCGGCCGCCGCCATTACAATGTCAATCGACGAGACCAATGCAACCCACATCGATGATATCAGTGACGATCCTGTTGAAATGTGGAAGAAGCTCGCTTCCATGCACAATAACAAGTCAGCTGGCACTCGCTTTAATGCAATGGACTCCTATTCGGAGTTACAAAGGAAGATTCCGAGGACCTGGCCGAGCTTATGACTCGCATCAATGGATTACTCCAGCGTGTGAAACAGCTCCGGCCAATGGGCTACACGATCACAGACCTCGACAACGAGTTGGCCATCATGGCGATGCTTTGGGCCCTTCCAGATGACTACCGCCACCTTCGCTCATCGCTTCTCTGCCAAACAAACATAACATGTGAAGTCATCGAGGAAGCGTTCCGAGCTGAAGACAACCACCGCCAACATGAACAACGAAGCCAGGCCACTGCCTTGCGCGTCACCACACCTAATCAGTACCGGACCAACGGCCCGTCACACCATTTTCGTCCAAAGCCCAGCACCACCGGTCGCACACCCGGAGCGCTGTGCACTTTCTGCGGGAAGAAGAACCATACCGAGGCCCAGTGCTTTGCCAAGGCCGACGCATCGCGCCGTCTCAAGCACGAAGCAGCACGTGTTGCAGATACATCTACTGGACCTGCTACTGCCAATGCGACGAATGCAAGTAACCCTACTCTCCCTTCGTTAGCTAGGTCTGACCTGAATGCCGATACAGGGGCCACTCGGACAATGATGAGTGACAAGCGATACTTTACTACGCTTTGCCCTTCGGTCAGGACAATTAAACTGGCTAATGGAGAGAGGATATTCTCGAAAGGAGAAGGGGATATTGTGTTTCAGCCATGGATAGACGGCTCCTTTAGCTCTGATCTCATCACTTTTCCTAATGTGCTCTTCGCTCCTGATCTCGAATCGAATCTTGTCTCGGTACTCTCAATGGCCCGCAATCAGGGTTATGAAATTCGCATCAATTCCAAGCAAATGGAGTTCTATATCGACAATAAGCTACGCATGACAGCTCGAATTGATGCGAACTGCGTTGCTTACCTTGATGGACGAGTTCTCACGTCCGAAAAGGCAAATGCTGCGAGCACAGTGAAACTAGACCGTTCACTGTGGCACCGTCGCCTGGGCCACTATCACCACGAGGGCGTTGATACATTAATCCGCCAAAACCTGGTTCGTGGACTCAAGCTTGACTCAAATGCAAAGCCCGACCCTATATGCGCACCGTGTATTGCAGGGAAACAGACTCGAGCACCTCATACTACGCCAGCAACCCATGCTATAACTCCACTAGATCGCGTCTTTATCGACCTTAAAGGCCCAATCAATGTTGAGTCCATTCCACACCGCGCCAAGTACTGGATGGCTATGGTGGATGATGCGTCTAATCTTGTCACACTATCACTTCTCCACTTGAAGGATGGAGCGCTCAAGGCTTTCTGCGAGTTCCATAAGCTTGCTGAGAACCAGACAGGCCAGCGCCTGGTACACTTGCGAGACGATAAAGGCGGCGAGTTCAGTGGAAAAGAGTTCGACCAATACTGCATCTCTGCTGGGATTACAAGGGAACGCACCATAGTTGCCACACCAGAGCAGAATGGACGGGTCGAGCGAGCGAACCGATGGATAGCTGAAGGGACAATCGCTAAACTTACAGAAGCGAACCTTCCACCATCTTTTTGGGGGTTTGCTGCACTTGCCACTGTCCATGAGTTCAATCGTGCCCGAGTTCACAATGGAAAGACACCATATGAACACTGGCATGGTAAAGCTCCCAGTGTCGATCACCTTCGAGTATTTGGATGCCTTGCCTATGTCTTTATCCCAAAATCACAGCGGAATGCTCTCGATTCGCACACTGAGAAGTGCATCTTTGTCGGGTACCCATCCGACCGCCCTGGCTGGGTGTTCTGGAACCCACAGACACGAAAGATTATACACAGCGACAGCGCTGTATTCGATGAGAGAGTCTTTCCAGGCACTTCGTCTGCAAAGGAATCGACCCCGAACCTCTCCGACTACATCCAGCTGCCAGATCTCGAGGAAATCGACACCCCTTCATCATCCATTCCACCTCCAAACACTCATTCTCCTGTCCACGTTGCAGGGCGACCTGTGCCAGCACCTATCCCTCACGAGCCTGTCCCTCCACCAGCACCAGCGCCTGCGCAGCCTAAACCCACAGCTCCACAGTGTCTGAGTTGTGAGCTTCGAGCACTCACTGACCAGACCAATTTTGAGAAGGTTCCTAGGAATCTCCCGGCACGACGACACACAGTTGCGCGTCAGCCAGGCACTTTGACTCGGATCTCGACCTAAATGAGAGCTCTGATGAAGGTAATGCCCAATTAGCTGCCGAAGACGCATCCCTACCCTTGAATTCCAACTCTTATGTGCCAACTAAAGCTTGACGCTGGAGACCCAAGCCGGACCTCGAAGCGCCCGAGCACATCCTGATTCCCATTGCTGATGGTGTCGAAGCTGCTTTAAACACATCTACAAGCCGCGAGCCAACAACGCTGGGAGAGGCCCTGAAATGCCCTGACAGTGACAAGTATGTCCAAGCGGCTATAGAAGAGGTCAGAGCTCATCTGGAAAACGGCACGTGGAAGCTTGTGCGACTTCCACAAGGCAAAAAGGCTATCGGCTCACGTTGGGTATTCAAAATCAAGCGTGATGCCGATGGGTCTATTAGCAAATACAAGGGACGAATTGTGGCAAAGGGATATGCACAACGAGAGGGAATTGACTACACAGAGACCTTTGCACCAACAGCTCGCTTTGGTGCCCTTCGCACCATCATAGCACTCGCAGCGCTCGAAGACTGGGAGCTAGAGTCAGTAGACATATCAACCGCCTTTCTCAATGGTGAGATTGATGCAGAGGTCTACATGCGAAAGCCAGAAGGCGTCGAGTTCGAGGGCTATGAAGGTACAAGCTGGGTGCTTCAACTTCTCAAGGGTCTCTATGGAATCAAACAAGGCCCTCGCATCTGGTCTGTGAAGCTACACACTGTCTATCAGAAATTGGATTCAAACGTCTCGAAAGCGACCACAGTGTCTTCATCTATGAACGCGACAGTGTGAAGATCATTGTACCAGTCCATGTCGACGACTTACTGCTTGCATCAAAGTCATCCGAAGCCATCCAAATGGTGAAGGATGAGCTCAAAGCACGCTTCAAGATCCATGACCAAGGCCCTACCTCATTCCTACTTGGTGTCAAGCTCGAGCGTGATCGCCAATCCCATACCATCTCCCTCTCTCAACCTGCGTACATCGAACAGATCCTCGAAACCTACAAAATGCAGGACTGTAATGGCGCCGACACGCCTATGGCTGAAAAGCCACTCCTCTCGACCAAGGATTCACCACAAACTGAGCAGGAGAAGTTGGAAATGCGGAATGTACCCTATCGAGAGGCCCTTGGAAAGCTCATCTATCTCGCAACTGCCACTCGACCAGACATCTCATATGCTGTGGGGGTGCTCTGTTGGTTCAGCAAGAATCCTGGACAAGCACACTGGCTAGCTCTCAAACGGGTACTGCGGTATCTCCGCAAAACGACAAACTACAAGCTCACCTACGGCCTCAAACCCGACTCTGACGAACTGTTCACAACGCATAGTGATGCCGATCTGGGTGGAAACGCTGATAATACCCGCTCAACAGCTGGTTTTGTCATGTCAATTGGTGGCGGCGCTGTAATGTGGAGTAGCCGACTCCAGCGCCACACATCACTATCATCAACGGAGTCGGAGTATACAACAGCCTCTGCCACTGGGTGCGAAATGATCTGGATGCGGTCATTCCTCAACGAAATTGGCTACAACACTATACCCTATACTACCAATGCCCAGGACAGAGGCCCTGTTGCACAAAGGTAGTTCACTACCTCAAAACGTTATTGGAAGTAGATCTCTATATTTTATTATGAATTCTAAAGTTATTCATTTTGCTGAATCAAACCTCCTTCCCAAGGACCCTGCTTACAAAGATGGGAGGCTGGGTGGCCAACACACGCCCTCTCACAAAATTTACCAACTTGAAATAGTACATATGCATGTAAACATTCTTTTAATTATTATCATGGCTCCTCAACTGTTCCCATCCACTTGCAATCCACCACCTGTTCTATCCAGCCATGACATGCAGTTCAGCTGTCACCTCTCATATGTCAAAAAGATTAAGAAAATCAATAAGACTTTTATATAGTATCGAAATGATTTGGTCAAATCTTGTTACCCTTGACTGGATGAGCCTTACCATCCCCGGTCATGGCTGCCAGCCCTGCAATGCTTTTAATGATGCTATTCCTTCGGGAATGATG
This sequence comes from Serendipita indica DSM 11827, assembly GCA_910890315.1. Lineage (NCBI taxonomy): Eukaryota > Fungi > Basidiomycota > Agaricomycetes > Sebacinales > Serendipitaceae > Serendipita > Serendipita indica. The sequence goes on from CAJVGD010000041.1 coordinate 12,741, forward strand.
ACTAAATCGATATTATGGATAATTTATGGTGAACCATCCATATCCCATGCCTCTGAGACCAAGCAAGCTAATAGTTGAATCCACATTTCTTCCAGTTCAAAAACCTGCATAAATCCTCGGGATTGATAAATATGTCTCATCATACCTATACCAAGCCCCAATCCTCTGTTTCATAGAGGACCATGCAGGAAACACAAGAACTGCCGCATGAGACAGCGAGATAGCTAGTGTGATATTATCTCATGATTAAATAAATATTTCTGACCTGGAGAAATCTGCCCTTCCAATGACTTTGTCAAACTCGCAATGTTTATCTGTGGGAGACTGCAGCTAACCAGATCACAACATGTACAGAAGCCTGCTCAATTAGTTTAATCTTATTTCTTGTACTTTAAAATGCCTTTTATCCTCCGAGAAATCCACTCCTTGCCCAGTTGCAAGTCACTGGATATACCCCGCGCTCCTCACACGAGGTAAGGTAGACATTCTCCTTCCTGAATAGAATATATAGAGCAGATAGGTATAATGAGTCCATTTCCCAGAGGCAAAACTTGCCTGCTCCCAACCTGCCGACGCCTGTGCGACTTGCTCTCGCTGCCGGATCAGATTGCGCTTATTTTGACTTCTCTCTTGACTCTAATTTAGCTTTGGTGTATGTATGACCATAGATTCTTCCACCCTGCATATGATGGTCAGCCACAGTTTCGGGGGTCCCCATACTTTGAAAGGTTAGACCTTTGATATCTATCTTCATCAAACATATTCAGTCTATGATACTGCCTCGCGTCACGACTAACTGCATTTAGGAATGCGTGGCGGCATGATGCCCCCGTCCCAGTACCAACGTATAGCAGGCTCGAACCGAAGCTTGATACATGCGAAAAAGTGAATACGTACCAGTAACATTCAATATACAAACATTCAATGAGGCTAAGAATGTAGCCTATGCCCATTTTTCAACTAGGGCACCCCAAGCACTCTCATAGTAGCTCGAGACAGGATCCAACATACCTATAAATTTGCTTGCCCTCTTTATACTACGCTCTAGTGTCGTACTTCGACGTAAATCTCACCCACGAGCCCGAAACGCGGGTTCTATATCCTGCGCTCCCTGCATGAGCATTCACTAAATCAAATGCGTAACTTCTCATTAAAGACGTGTTTTGGGCTATGTTTCGGGCTCTCGTTATTCCTCGGGTTCGGGTT